>VYZP01027900.1:0-69637 GCA_013400635.1 Hypocryptadius cinnamomeus
GACTGGTGCATGAAAGTCTTATGGTGCAGAGCTAAAAAGACATTTGGCCTTTCAGTTTTATTCTCAGCTTTGATGGTAAATGCAGTACAGGAAGAAGCTTCTCCCTGTTCGTTATTTTGACTTTCTAGGTTATCTGAGGTAATCACGTGCTCTTGCCCAGACTAAAAAGTTGAAGGTGTTTGCAGAAGTGCATTTTGAGCAAAACAAGGTTTGTTCCCAGAAACTCACTGTAAACTCAGAAAAGGAAGAAAAGCACCTAAGTCAGAGCAGGAGTCTAATTTGGGTGTTCTGATTTGTGCTTGGGCAAAGTCATGCTCAGCACTGGCTGTTGAGGAATTCTTTCTGTCTTTGAATACTTCTACACTTGTGTAGAGAATGCCAGTCCTAAAGAATATATGATTGCTTTAATTTAGTAGGTTTTGGGGTTACATCCAAAGATTCCTGAATTATACTGATGTCTTAGGAAAACCAGTATTAACTAAATAGTAACTTTCTCTGTGTGCCAGGCAAAGCCATGAAGAAGTGGGTTGAATCCATCACAAAGATAATCAACAGGAAAAAGCAAGCACAAGCCATTGGGCCGAGCCACAACATCACTTTTGAGAGCCCCCCTCCAGCAATTGAGTGGCACATCAGCAAACCAGGCCACACAGAGACTTTTGACTTGCTCACTCTGCATCCCATAGAAATCGCTCGGCAGCTCACTTTACTGGAGTCAGATTTTTACAGGTAACTTTCCTCCTCTGAGAAACATGTGGCACAAATCAAAATATTCTCCATGCCTGAAATTGTTTCTGTGGGCCTCTGATGTGAAGCCCCACAGAAATTAAGGGACTTGACTAGTGGTGTGTATTAATTTCCATTTTTCAGAGGAAGCTCTCTTAAATACAGTATTTGTTTTATCCTCCCCAAGTTAATGTGCAGTATGTGTGACTGTTGCATACTGTTAATTGTCTGAGTAGATGAACCTTTGAGAAGTATGAGCAATTACCAAATCAGTTTTCTTCACATCCTGGTTTGTGCAGCAAATTAAGGACCGTGTCAGATCTCATCAGCGAGATTTCATTCTTTATTTAGATGAACAGATGTGGTTAAGAGTGACATACATTAAGAAATATCTACAGTCCAAAAAAAAAGCATAGAAATATCATTTAGTCATGAGGGCAGCCTAACGTTGTAGAAGGGATACTTTAAGAATTTATTTCTAAATATGAATTCCAAATTCAGTGAAAAATCAAGAGGGTTTGGAAAAATAATACCTTCCTGCTTTTAGTTACATTTTTTGATAAAACATCTACTTTTGCAGAGCTGTGCAGCCATCAGAACTAGTTGGAAGTGTGTGGACAAAGGAAGATAAAGAAATTAATTCTCCCAACCTTCTCAAAATGATAAGGCATACAACTAACCTAACTCTGTGGTTTGAAAAGTAAGTGACTTTCCTGAATCTGCACCTGCTCCATATCTGGACATTTACAGACCATTCACCAGTATACTGTGAAAAATTTTGTCCTAGGAGAATTCCTCTTTTGGTGTTTAGATGCTAAAACTGGTCCCTGTTAGAAATTTCACGTAGTGGTCTTGAGCTTTTTATTCTTAGAATATTTTCAAATCTCTAAGACATTTTCAGAACTACCTCAAGTAATTTGATAAAATCGTATTTGTTTGTGTTGCAAGTTAATATTTGACTTTGGAAACCTCATCAATGCTTTAATACAAACCCCAATGTTCTTGTGTATTTAGATGCATTGTAGAAACAGAAAACCTAGAGGAAAGAGTAATTGTAGTGAGCCGGATAATTGAGATCCTGCAAGTTTTTCAAGAGCTAAACAACTTTAATGGTGTCCTTGAGATTGTCAGTGCTATGAACTCCGCAGCAGTTTATAGGTTGGATCACACGTTTGAGGTACAGTGAAATATTTTCCACTTTTGCTATGGCAGTGTCATGCAGGGTGCCTTGGCTGCACTGAAAGCCTGTCTTGTCAGTAAGCATTTCCTTCTAAGGAGCAAGGAAAGTAAATGCCCCAAGAAATTAATCAACCAGGGTGTAAGAGAGAGGGTTTTTCCCTTGATTTCAGAAGCAAGAAATCCATCCCCACTTAAAAAAGGCATCTCAGGATGGTGGGGGAGTGTCCTCGTGGTCCCTGATTCAAGTGCCAGTGGGAGACCATTACTCTCAGTACTGCTGCTGGGCTATGCCTTTATCTTCTCTTTCCAAACCACCTGTTTGATCTCTCTTTTAAGCAAATTCCAAGTCGCCAGAAGAAGATCTTAGAAGAAGCTTATGAGCTGAGTGAGGACCATTATAAGAAATACTTGGCAAAACTCAGGTCCATTAATCCTCCTTGTGTGCCTTTTTTTGGTGAGTACACGTGGTTTGGATGAGCTATGTCCCACATTAACATCTGGAAAGTATTGAGCTAAGGGACTAAACAGAATATGAACAATAGAGAGAAAAGTCAATTTTAACAGGACAGGTGGGTTGGAATGTCAGGTGCCCAGACACGACTGTGTGGAAAAAAAAAGTGGCTATTCATGGAAGACATTATTTGCAGTAAAAATAAGTATATCTGCAATATCCTATTTTATGCAATATCCGTATTTGGTGATTTTTACTTTGAGTGTGCTTTGAACTGTTACAACCAGATATACTCTCAATAGGCGGCGGTCACATTGGAAATATTATTGCCATTGACTGGGAGAAAAAGAAAGAACCTCTTCCTCATCAAGTGTTCCAAGAAATACAGCTAGAGTCTCATTTCTGTTAAAAAGTCTTATTTCTGTGGAAACAGAGTTTGGAAAGGAATCAACCTCTTTATCATCAGATTTAACAGTTCTTCTTTGAAGTAGATTGCTGACATTTAGCAGATTGTGATATTAAGCACGTGTCACTCCTGTTCTTAAGCTAGCCACTTAAATGTTTGCTACAGATCAGTTCCAAGTCTGGACAGTGCACTTGTCCAACATAGGCTTCAAGCCAAAACTGAAAGAAAATAGTGTTGATGGCTTTTTGGCCTTTTACAGACTGGGGAAAGATATACTCCAGAGCTCTGCAAAGAAAGATAAGATCAACTAAGAAACCTTCTGTCCTGCTTCAGAGATGAGTAGAGGTTAGCAGGATCACATGTGAATGGCTTCAGTTATTTCTGTCAGGTCATAATGACAATTCCAGACACATGATCTGTGAAGTAGAAAGCACTTTTTGCTTCCTAATCTTCAAATTATTTGATGCAATTATGAAGCCAGAATAAAACTTGAAAATAATTTTTGGAGTTTAGCTGGGGTGTCTAATGGAGGAGTTAAGAGAAAGCACTCCTGTTCAGTGTCCCGTTTTAGTGTTCAGTTGTATGAGCTTCCTAAACCTAGAAAGATGCACAGGCTTTGGGACTTTGATGTAAAAAGGCATCTTTCTGGAAAAGGCATGTTAAAAGGCATATTTATTTAAATTGTTGCCCTTATTGGGAGGTGAGGTGTAATTCTCTTGTTGACCCTAACAGAGGCGTTTTCTAAATAATTGCAGTGCACAAATTAAATTCTTTAAGAATTCCTTGTATTCCAGTTGACTTCCTTTTTGTTTTGTACGCTGTGTTGAAAACCTCTTCTGTGTGCTGTTTAGGGATTTACTTAACCAACATTTTGAAAACAGAAGAAGGCAATCCTGAATTTCTCAAGCGCCATGGGAAAGACCTTATAAACTTCAGCAAGAGGAGGAAGGTAGCTGAGATAACAGGGGAGATCCAGCAGTACCAGAACCAGCCATATTGTTTAAGAGTGGAATTTGACATTAGGGTGAGTGACACAGTTTCCTTCTGTGGTGATTCTGTCAGCTGACAGACCATAAGGACAGACTGAATTCACATAGGTTCAGTCTGACTGGATCAGAGATGAGCAGAAGAGCTGTCATAAAACCTCTCTTGGGTCTCAGTGTAAGAAAGGCCAGAAAGCTCCATGCTTGCAGTTTCTTGGGTTTGTTTCATTTTTTTCTCAGCTGTTGGGACATTGGTAGATCTTATTGACCAGTGTTAGACAGGAACTGAAACTGGCAGATTCTCATTGTCCTTCACTCAGTTGAAGTTATTTGTCCAGTGAGCCCAGTTGTCTTTTCCTCCTCTGTTACACTGCTTTTGTGTTCCATGTTTACCTGATAGCACTGTGTTTACATCATGTGTGGATGGAGATGATACATCTTTCTTTCTCCTGGTGCTTGTTTTCCTTGGTCTGAGGTGTTGTCTAAGCAGTGTCCTCTCTGATTGTTTTCCTTTCTTCCTTTTTTCTTTTTTTCTTACCATCTTTTGAGCTGTGTGCTTTCAAAGAGTCACAGGACAGATTATCTTAAGAGATTCTGCAAGGGTTTTTTTGATTTGTTCTCCTCAGGCTTTGACAGAATTGTGGGAGCAGTCTTCCCTGTATCAGTGTAAAGTTGGATTGTTTGCAGCCTCTTCTGGAAGTGTTTGAGCAAACCTGGTCTGATTTTGCACTGCAGAAAGCATTTAGGGTACTTGCACAGCTGGTTTTCAGGCCAAGCATAGCAGTAGCAACGTCCAGAAAAGGCCTGGCAACGAGTAGGTTTAATGGCTTAAGTCTGTCATTACCTCTGACTCCAGCATTTTCTCTCTTCTCTTGGACAGTTGGGATTATTTGTGCTGTAGGAACAAGCAGTATTAAAAAGCATCTTAGCTGACAAGTTGTCTGGCTTCTTGTATTGCAGAGATTTTTTGAAAACCTGAATCCAATGGGAAACAGCGTGGAGACAGAATTTACAGATTATCTGTTCAACAAGTCACTGGAGATAGAACCACGAAATGTCAAGCCTCCTCCAAGATTTGTTAGTATTCAATTTTTGTATTTATTTTTCAGAAAGGGCTTACATTTGTCTTTCATAGATGGCAGAAGTCATTTCAGATCTCTGACTTCATAACTACAAAGCTACATTTAAGTGATCCCACGGCCTTTTGATTTTGCTTGATATTTTCTGTCGTTTCAGCCCAAGAAGTACAGCTACCCTCTCAAGTCCCCAGGTGTTCGTCCCTCTAATCCAAGGCCAGGTACCATGAGGCATCCCACACCCCTGCAGCAGGAGCCAAGGAAAATCAGCTACAGCCGCATCCCAGAGAGCGAGACGGAAGCCACGGCGTCTGCGCCAAACTCACCCCGGACCCCGCTGACCCCACCCCCGGCTTCTGCCACCTCCAGCACCACAGACGCCTGCAGCGTGTTCGACTCGGACCCCTCCAGTCCTTTTCATACACGTAGGTGCTCACAGACACCATGTGCCACTCACGTTTTGTGCTGTTAGGCAGGGGAAATCAGGTTTAGCCTTTTCAAGTGACTGTAAAAATAATTGCTTTTGTCTCCTTGCAGCATCAAAAACTTTCAGTATTTCTTACTCGCTTTTTCTTTTGGAAGTTTTTATTGTAAAGGAGAAACTGAACAGAATGAGATGTGTTACATAGGGACTGTTACAAGTCTTTGGAGGACCTGTCAATACTGAAGGCAGAGGTAGTGTCTAGGGCCCATATATGTCCCAAGCAAACTTGTGGGATTTGCTGCCATATGTATTTGTGAATGTATTTGGTGAGTATCTGATGGTGAACATTGAGAATAAAAAATGAATTTATTGCAGGTGCCTTATGCTGCTGCCTGCAATTCAGAACTGATTTCAGTGTACATGGATGGTTTCCTTGCAGAACTTAAAATCAGTATTTGCTTGCTTTAAATCCAACAGGACCTATCCACACCTCTTTCTTCTGTCTCTCCCAACATACAAGGAAGTTCATATTTTGTGGTGTGCCCTCAGTATTTAGTAATGGATATAGGCTCCTTTCACATACAAGGGTTTTCAGAGGTTGCCCCCATGTTCAGCTAGTTGCCAGAAGGAGGTGAAATGCCCTCCTAAAGGTAGAAGTTCCTTAGCAGAGCTGTGCCATTGCTGAGTGTCCAAGCCAGGTCTTCGGAAAGCCTCTGGAGAAAGGATTTCTTTGTTGTTGGGTCCACTGACTGCAGGTTTAGGATATTGTTTTAGTGCTGTTGTGACATAAGAACAAGTTTGTGGCGTGGTTTTGGTCTCAAGTATTACTTAAGAAATAGGAGGAGCTGATGGCCACAGAGATCTTTGCAGCTCAGAAAAGCAGTTTCTCTGGCAGCTGCAAGTTAGAGGCTTGTTTCATTGTCTTTATTTGCCACTTCCTTGATTCATTATGCGTTTTTATGATCAATTGCTTTATTATTTATGGCACCTCTATTGGCAGCAATATTGAGCCAAAACTTCATCATTATCAACGGGTTTTTTTATGTCCCTTAGGATCTGCTTCTGTGTCATCCATAAACTTTACCAAAACTTCAGATGATGCTCCTGTCCCTCCTCCTGTTCCTCCACGAAGAAGACCAGAATCTGCCCCAGCTGAATCCTCCCCATCCAAAGTAAGTAAGCAGACAAAAGGTCATTTGTTTTTCTGGGAGAAGAGTGACACAGGGTATGATGGAAAAGTAACTCTCAAAGACAGTACATTTATTTTTTTAAGAACTGTATGTGGAAGAGTAAGCAGCCGTGTATTTCAAGCCTTCACAGCTCTACCTCACTATGTCTTGATCTCAAACAAATGAAAACAGATGGGACCAGATTTAGGGCTAGAAATGTCTCGTCTACTGATGTGCTATGCTCAGGGCCTTGCATTGGCTGTGAGAACTTGAGGCTTCAGGCAGGTGTTTCCATCTGGGATTAATTGTTCCAGAGTATTGTTTTAGGAAACATGAATAAGAACTGATGAACAGTAATGATGGGAAGTGCTGTACACACTCAGTCCTCTGGAAAGTTCCACCAGAATATTTGATCCTGATGCTGTGGTGCTCAAGTGCTTGCTTTCCCCTCTTGCTTACCCATCCTGCCTGCCTGCCTGCTTAAGCCATTGCTACATTTTCCTTTTGCATTTGTCTGGCAACTGGGATCTGATCCAGCCTTTGTTGCAGACACTGTCAGATTTCACCTGATTTCAGTGGAAGCTTGTTTGTGACTTCAGATTTGAAAATCCCACTCAAAATTACTTCAGAGCAGATACATCTTTGAAGAGAGCTTATTAAGTGGCTCTTCAGCAGTTATTTTCAGACTTCAGGCAACTGTTTTGCCAGTCAGCAGAACTTGACACATCACCAAAATGTATCTGAAATCCTACCAAAATGTACTTGAAAACACTGTGTACGTGATACGGTGTTGGAGATCAGTTATCCTGTCACTATGGTCTGCAACTTGGGAACTGTTCACTTCCATAATTCTGACTACTTAACTCCATCTTCTGAGCATAGTTTATTTTTTTTTCCCCTGTTCAGCATCATTGGCCTCTCCCTTTATCTAGTTTTCTTGAAGAAACTCCTGGCCTGTTAACCCATTCCAAGTGCTTTTTACTGGAGAGGTGGTGGAAGATATCCAAACCTCCCCAGCAAGCAGATCTTGAACTAGCATGGAAATTGTTCTTTTGACCATTCTTTGCCTTGCCCTTGTCCCTCTCTGTGCATCTTCATTCCTTCCATCCTTGGCTGTTCACTCATGTGCTGCTGCAGCCCTGCTAAGAGCAATCTGCAGTGCAGGAGGGGGCTTCTGTTTCACAGCAGGGTCCTGTGCTTTGCTGCCACTGTGGAATTTTACTGACCGAAGTGTTTGTGTACTTCAGATTACTTCTGCACACCTGGACAACCCACCAGCAATCCCTCCTAGGCAACCAACCTCTAAAGTGTATTCTCCAAGGTACTCGGTGCCTGATCGGACCTGCATCTCTGACTCCTGTGTTACCACTGCAAACCCCCCCGAGCTACCGCCACGGGAACCTGTGCGAACTCCAGATGTTTTCTCTAGCTCACCACTACACCTCCAGCCTCCACCCCTGGGGAGAAAAAGCGAACTTGGTAACACCTTTTTCCCAAACAGCCCCTCTCCGTTCACGTCCCCTCCCCCCCAGACACCTTCTCCACATGTAGCACGGAGGCATCTGCCATCGCCGCCTTTGATACCGCAGGATGTGGACCTCCCTTCTGTTGCTGGACCACCCATTCCTCCACGACAAAGCACTTCTCAACATATCCCAAAGCTTCCTCCAAAAACTTACAAAAGGGAGCACACGCACCCATCGATGCATCGGGATGGGCCACCCTTGCTGGAGAACGCCCCCTCCTCCTGAACTGTCCCTCGCGCTGGGAGTCGCATTTTCCTGGTGCTATGTCTGTTGCTGGCAATGGATGCACTGAACCTGGTGGTGTCAAGGAGTTGGGATGTGTATGCCAAACACTAAGAACTCTCCAATGCGTTGGAAATGTAGTGTACAGAAATGGAATTGCAAAAACAGACTTTCTAGTGGAAAACCCGGTTAACTTGCTATTCTCATTTTAGTATGCAGGACTTTGTTCTAAAGTAATTGGACAGCTGATTGTACCAGAAAACAGTCTGGAGAGACTTCTTTGGCCAATGAGCAGAGACTGTGTTTGTGTAATGATCAATAATGTCCAGTACAGGAAGGAAAAACAGTCTTGTATCCATCAGTTCCATACAGTGGCACAGTTTTCGGAATGAAAACATTATGCACTTTTTTTAAATCTCAAACAGGGAACTTTATATCCTTCTTAATTTTCCTTTGCTTTACTTACTCCCTGCTTTAAAATACCTTCCTAAAATTATGAGAAGGACTGTGAGGAAGATCTGTGGTACCTAACCGAGCTAGAATTAAGGCAAAGCACTGTATTGCGGTCCTGTTTACAAGTTGTTACAATGAGTAGTAGGGGGTACCTAGGCTTCACCAAAGAGGTACTTTATTATTATTTTCTGAAATACTGTGGTGCCAGTTCAAAAATAAATTTTTGCCAGGAAGCATAATGTCTAATTATTGCTTTCTTTAGATAGAGCTGATGAAAGTCTTACATCATCTAAGGTGACAGCGATTTTTTTTTTAAAAGCAGCACTATCATCTGAAGCAAATATACTACATTTAGAAGACTGTTAATCTCTGCTAGGTTATGTCATGTTCTTTTTAAGGTTTACTGATAATCCATTTCATGGCTAGTAGCTATTCTTTTTCAGTCATGCCATGAAAACAGTCACTTGTCAACTTCCATAGCTATTGTCATGTTTTACTAACAATAGAATAATCAGCATACATAGGATTGCCTTGCAGTTGCATAAATCGTGTGTATATAGTGAATGTTGCATAAATATACTTGCAGATTGTTTTTAATTTAATTGAAATAAAGATAAAGATATGTTTGGCTGACATACGTTAAATTATTAATGGACAAATGTTCAACTTAGTTTTTCAGTTAAGCACTGAGGGGGATAAAAGCCCATCTTGTGGTATATATTTTTCCTAGTTCAGTGTATTTTAGTAATAAGAGACTGAAGAGGTGTTTCTGGCATGTTACAAATAATAATTCAGTAATATTTGAGAGGCTGGATTACTCCCAAAGTGAATTATTATACCTTATGAAATGTTACCTACATCCTGTATGACAGATGTTAGAAAAAATCAAATTTACATTAATCTTTACAGTGGCTTTTTCTGTCCAAAATACATATGACAAAACCGGTGTGTTGTAAGTATTCTGACATGGTTTATCCATAAACCTGCATGCTGCTCTTCAACTCCAGACCAGACTGGGACAGTAATGGATGACAGGTGTTGAAGAAAAGGAGCTCTGTAATGTCCTCTGCAGAAGGTATGTGAAGCATAAAGTGTCTCATCTTCAGTTCACATGGCTCATGGGGCAAGTAAAGTTCCTTCACATATCTTCTTTGGAAGAAGAGCACATCTCAGGATCTTGGAAAGTTGAATCTCTTACAGATAGTGTCAGTTGAATGATGGCAGAAATCACCTTTTTTAATGCTTTCAGCAATGCCATTGATCAGGGCCCTTTGATTCTTTGGTGTGGTTGTTAACACTGAGAAAGCATTTCATCAACAGGAATGGCAGTTTTCACCAAAGTCAGATCTTGAAATTGTCAGTTGTATTCCTTCTTAGATGTCTTTAACAATGTCATTTTGAAACATTTTTTTCTGGCAAAAGAAAAAGTGAAGATTTCAAAACCTTGGCTTCAGAGGACGTTACATGGGAGCTTTATAAAAACTGTCAAGCCACAGGAGGTGTGGTTTAGGTTATGGATTCTTTGGATAAAAACACTATGATGAGCATACTGTTGGCAGTGTTGCCTAAATTATTAGCTCCTCAGTGGGTTAGCAGGAAAACTCCATAAATTGAGGCTTTCTGATCTGTATTTCTTCTTCAGCACATTTTTGTCTGTGCTGTTGTGCAGCCAAGGCAGGGCAGGCCACCCAGTGGTCAGGGTGCTCAGTCAGGAGGGACCTCGCATGGCTCCTGCTAATCAGCAGATTTCTTAAATGTCAGTAGGTTTCTGCTTTCCTTTGTGAAATGGGGAATGCTGTTCCCTCTTTGTGGTAGAGGATAAAAGCGCTTTCCTGGTGAGATACGTGGACAACAGGTGACAATGGTCACCATGCTAGAACCTAAAGTAAATATTCTTTGGAGCCCATGAGTCAGTCACAGTGCACAAATCATGGTGTTGACTCAGCTGCAAACAGGAAGGACAGGGTCAGAATCAAACCTGTAGCATTTAGGAGTTGAATACAACTGCTAAGCCACTGGTTTGTATCATGGCACTATGTGTTAATAATTTCTGATCTGGTATGGCTTCTTACTTGGATCCTGTTTGCATTAGTGACAGTTCTTTTCACATAGAAAATTAAATAATTTTAATGATGCTCTCTGTCTCCTTGGTAAAATGACCTTGATTTGGTCTGGTGCGGCCTGGACAATGAAATATGCTCATGTGGAGGCCTGGAGAGTGCTGTATTACTGTAGAGAACTGATACATGGCTAAAGGGCAGCCAAAACCACTGCAAGCTGTGTAGGCAGGATTATGTAGCAGAACTTCATAGGTTTGTAAGAAAGTTGGGGACAACCTTTTTTTGGCAGGGTCTCTTGCAATAGGACAGAGAGTAATGGCTTTAAACTAAAGGAGGGTAGATTCAGACAAAGTATAAGGAAGAGGTTTTTTACAATGGGTGTGGTGAACCACTGGAACAGGTAGCCCAGAGGTGGAAGATGCCCCATCCCTGGCAACATTCAGGGTCAGGATGGAAGAGCTGTGAGCAGCCAGCTCTATCTAGGTGGAGATGTCCCTGCTCATTGCAGGGGGTTGGACTAGATGGTCTTTCAAGGTTCTTTTCCAACCCAGACTGTTCCATGATTCTGTGGTGATTTTGCAGGTGCTGAACATTTGCTTCTGTCCAGCTGCTGTGTGAGAAGTCACTGTTGAGCTGCCTGGTGACCCCATGGTGACACATTGTTGTCATGGCATTCAGCAGCCCCTGCAGCAAACTTGTCTGCTAATGGGGAATATTGTCCTCCTTCAGGGTTGATACCATGGAAGCACTGGAGTGCTCCATCCTCAAGAAGCCATTTCCAGTGTGGGCTGACCTGCGGCTCTAATATGCCTCTCTTAAATCAGGCAGGGAGAGGCCTGTCTCAGTAAGAGCGTGCTAATACACTGGATTTTAGATCCTTCGAGTTTCAGAGTGACATTGTGGGATTATTTAATAATTTTTCTTTCCTGTGTGTTTTAAATTCGATTTTCCCAGTGATATCACTGGAGGTACCACTATTGAACATAGTAGATTATTGTGCTTCATTGAAAAGATTGTTGAATTATCATTTCTAAATCAGTGCATAGGTGAAGTCTTTCTTTGGGAGACATATCTGTGGCCTAATACAGGTGGAAGGACAAAAATGCTCTTAACTTATTTTGTAAATTCCATTCCTTATTTTCCATTAAAAAAAACCAAACCACCCTTAAATGCATTTTTCTGCCCACTGAGGGCAAATTTACCTTTTGTGTTCAGTGGAAAATAGTGCATTATGAGGGAAATTAAGTAAAGAGTAAGTTTTTTTTCTTACTTTCTAGCCAGCACATGTGAAATCCTGTACTGGATGTCTGAAAAGTTGAAAGGGAAAAATAAAATAAAAAGCCTTTTGCCAGATGCATGACAATTTAGCTGCCAAATTTGCAGAACATCTGTAATATTTTTAAAAAGAAGGTAACCAAAGGTGGGTGATCAAGGGCACATGTTACTGAATTGCTTTGGACAAGTTTGTTGCATCTATTTCAGAGTAAGCCTTTTTTTGTTTTGAGTCTAGATGGCTGACTTAAACAGGGAGTGTAGCTGTGGAGAGGTGTGGTCTAGAAGAGTGTTAAGGAGATGAAGATCTGTCACAGTGAGCTACACCCACAACAGGATCTTGACCAGAAGCCTTGAGAGTGAATCAGCTGGGTTCTGAATAAGAGCCTTAGACCTTCATGTAGGGAACAGTCTGTTTGCATGGCTGGACTTGTAGGGATAGAGGATTGTGTAAGTAATGTTGCCTCAGAAAGGGACCAGAGAAACACCTGTTTCTTCTTTTAATGGATGGAACCTTCTGGCTGATCCAGTGCAAGAGGCAACAGCGTTATTTAAAGGCAACGTTTATTTGGCAAAGGAAGAAAAATAATCCAGAGCACACATGTACACTAAAGATGGATTTGAAATGGATCCTGTGACAGGTTGTGTGTGTGTGGTGCTGAGCATCATTCATTCATACTATTTACATTTGCAGATTCTGAGCAGGCACAAGGACATCTCAAGTGGTAAGTATAGGCCTGGAAGTAAGAACTCATAGAGAATCAAAAACAAATAACCATCAGTTCTGACTGCGCCTTAAATCACTAAAATAGAAGCTGAAATCCACATGCATTTTACAAGCAAGAGTCTGCCACTTTGGAAGGATTTCCTCACCCAGGAGATGTTAGCAAGTAGGGTTTTTTCCTTTGTCCTGTTTCTGTCCTGGTATTTTGCTTGGCAGATATGAAAAGCAGGTTTGTTTTGTGATGGATTAAAGTGTCACTACATACATGAGACCAGAACCACAAGAATCAGAGCCCTTGACAGGATCAGTGCATTACAATGGACACTTGTCCATAATGATACAGCTCTGCTTCCACGGACAAACAAACTGTTCTGTCTGTGGCTGATTCCTGTGCAGAACAAACAGGTTTTGCTAATACTTCAGTTACAAGTGTCTGGCTCTTCCTAGATAATTTCTATCCTGGCCCTGCACAGTCTGACTTAAAGCTGCCAAGTCCTAGGAACTGTCTTTGTGATTCAGTGGCTGGTCAGCATGAAGCAGTCCTGACTGGAAAGGGACATGGAATTCGTAATTTTATGAGGATGTGAGGGAAAGGAAAGGAGATGGAAGGGGATTTTTTTGCCATTAAAAGCCTTACATTTTAAAAAAAGTCTTCCCAGAGTAGTTTCCAAAAGCTAGGGGAGGAAAGTACGGTACTTCTCTCCTTTTTGTAAGGAGGAGTGGATATTTGTTTCATTAAAATCTATGGGAGAGAGGGACCACCTAAAACATTTTAATCTTTGGGGTTTTGCTTGGTCACATTCTTGAAATGTTGGGAAAACCTTGATTGCAGTAAAGGATGAGTTTTGTCTGTCTGGATAGCCCTTTTCACACACATCCCTCTGCCTCCAGCAAAGGAGGAAAAGCAGGTGGTAGGTGCAGGTCAGTCAACGCTGGAGAGCTCTGGGCCCTGCATCTGCAGCAGATATTGGCCACTGCAGCCGTGGGCACCTGCTCTGGGCTCCCCTATCCTGCTGCCACAGCCAGGAGAGCCATGCAGCATGGTGGGTGCTCTTCTCTTGGCCCCAAAACCAACCACCCTTGCACTGATGCGGGGAGTCCCAAGCCCACAGTCTCACAGTATTTCCCCCAAGGCATTGCTGTTGGCCCCATGGAGACAATTCACAACTTTTTAAGGTGAAGCTGTCCTTTAGACAGACCAGTGTCCCAGGTGTGCCAAAACAAGGTGATAAAACCACAGTTGCTCTTGAAACTGCCCTCAGAACGTCCCAGCTCCAGGTGCCACCAGAGCTCACCAGTACTGCACTGGTAACCCACTGAGCCAGTGGTGCTCTCGCTGCCGATGTGTGACACGGGTATCACAGCAGAGCTTCTCTCCCTCTTCTGCAGAGATCAGTTACTGAGGGTTTGTCACATCCAGGTGCGACGAGGGTGGCCTGTGTGTGGCCTCATTGATCTGTCCTTGCACAAGAAGGAGGGCTATGGCTCTGAACGTGGTGCACCATCAACTTTCCTGCCCTAGTGCCTCGATTTTGAGCTGGAAGAATCTTTCCAAGGCTGCACGTGATGGGGCTCATGAGGGTGTCAGGCCAATGAGTTAGCAAAGTGTATTCCAGGTGTGTTGGAGACCAGGAGCCAGGACACTGTTTGGCACTACCAGTGTCTGCACTGATCCACACTGGGGATAAGGTGGAGAAGAATCTCTTGTGGCAGGCCCTGGGCCCAGCCTGCCTGGAGACACGGGCGATTCTGAGAGCAGAAGCAGTGATTCCTACAGCAGGACACAATTCAGGAAAACAGCATTCACATAAAAGGTGAAATAGGATTTTGGTGAGTGATGGAAGTCCAAAAGAAAGGATGTAGCTGATTAGGCAGTGCAATGCTCAGATGCTTCAGCTGATGCTTCTTAGACTTTCTCAAACCACCTGGGTAATGCGAGCTGGCCTCCTGGAATGCATCTTTGATGGTGGTTTTTTTGGAAAGTAGAGGAAAGAAGGGAATTTTAGACTTCTGGCCAGGGCTGCAAAGGTAACCTTTCTGTTGTGGTTGAGGCCAAACAAGACCTGCCTTGAGTTTGGAAGAGCAAAGATGTATGGCAAATCAAGCAGTTTTGGGGGATGAGGGGGGAGGAGAAGATATTAGGGTTTGGCCAAAGCTTTCCAAAACTGAGGGAAGTTCAGTCAGGTAGAGATGAAAGCTAGCAAGTTCCTGTGCTTATTGGACCTGCTGGTTGAGCTCCACTGCAACCCAAAGCCTGGCCCTGCCCTGTGCTAGAAAGAGCAGGATGCATTTGTAAGGCAGTTGTGAGAGTCTCCTCTCCCCCACCCTCCACCCTCTGTGTTAGTCAGGGGGATCCTGGGGCCTTGCTGTCTGTCTCCACCCTCAGGGACCTGGGGAAGCACTGCTGTGCTTTGGCTGTGGCCTGCCTTTCCTGGGGCTGCTTATTTCTTTTTGAAGAGCTTGCGGAAGGAGCTCCGGAACCCCCCCTTGGGCTCGTGCCGCGGGTTGTGGTCGCTGAAGGATGTTTGCTCATTGTCATCCTTCTGGCAGAACCTGGTGTTGTCTTCTGCATGGAGCTCCTAAAAGGGAAAAGACAATTTAACCAGCATTTGCAACCTCACATTCTTCTTCCCTTCTCTTTCTATTTCTCTCTCTCTCTGTGCTAGGAGGGACCTGGTGGGTGAGGAGGTGCTGACCAGGCTGGGAAGCAACACTGGTACCTCTGCAGAGAGATTGTTGCTGGCTCTAGGGCTGAGGCAGTGACAGAGGAATAGAAGGATAAGCATTGTTAGAGGGAACTGGAGCCTTTCTTGCTAAGCTTTTTGTTTAGGGGAAGCTTATTAGCTTCGTTTGCCAGTGAGGGAGCAAGCCAGCTTGGAAGAACTTCCCACCCTCTCCTTTCTCCCCTAGGGCAGGGAGGCATCAGGCTTTGGAGCTGTGATAAGGTGTGAAAGACTCTTCTACTGTCTCTGCTGCTGCATGGTTTTTTATCTGCAGGGCTTCATTAGCACACACACCTTGTGGTAAATGTGCCACTAAAAGATCTGTCCTTCTTTCTGGAGAGTGCCATACTCCTCTCAGCAAGACTCTGGACAAGACCGTTTACTCCAATTCTGCTCACCATTGTCATGGTCATTTCCTTTGCACCGTGGGGGAGAACATGTCCTGCAGTTCTGGACAAGCTCCACATCTGCACCCTGCTGTGGGCCCTAGTTCTGTGCAGCTGAGTGCCAAAGAGCTCATCGGCCCCTTTCTCTGGGGTTCCTGTGCTCTTCTCCCTCTGCTTCATCTCCCCTGTTCAACCATCTACCACCTCCTTCACTCACTAGGCTTTTTTTTCTTTTCTTTTGAAGTTTCCTTGCTGCCTTTTCAGTCAGGCTGTTGGAACCTATCTCCCATCATCACCTGCATCTACAGCCTCCTGTCTAAGCACCTCAGAGCACCCTTGGCCTCTACTTCTTCGGCTGTGACAGCCCAAAGCTGACTCTGAACAGTCACTGCAAACTACAGAAACATTGCTCCTGCAGGACCTGGTGTCCCTGAAGGGTTACAGTGCCGTTTGCCATGTCCCATCTGAGGGACACAGTTGCTGGGCTCTGACTGTTCCCACACAGAGTTTGGCATAGGTCTGTGTAATCCAGGCAACAGGTACAGATGAAACAACACCTGTGGACCAGATCCCTGCTGGTGTAAATGGGCTGAGCTTGGCCAAGTCATGCTGGTTTACACTGGCATGACTTATCCAGCACTTACCCAGCACTCCTCACAGCAGGTGGAAAGGCACCTGTTTAACTGAGTGCCAACCACAGCACTAATTTTGAACAGCTTTGTGTAAACTTTGTGACCTGCTCAGAACATTCACCTGGGGGGAAGCTCAGTGACAGTGGAGACACACAAGAGGCTACCTTGTCTCAAAGGTGTTCTAGCTCAGCCAGCTGTGCACCTCAACCCGTGCTTGTCCCTGGGGAAGATGTGTGTGAAAAGGAGCTGTCTTGTCCCTCCCTTGGGCATGTACATGCAGTTGAGGTCTTGGAATGTGTGGGCTTGAAAGCTGTTTTGGCGTGTTCTACTCTAACTGTATCTCAGATCTTTTTCCTCCTGCTGCTGCTGCACCACCATGTGCCTTTTTTTTTTCCTCCTCCTATTTAAGCCTCCTTACTTCCAAAAAGCTCGGTTTTTCACCCGCTCCTCTCTGTGGGGGGAAGTAGCTCCTTTGGGAGCTTCGAGATGAGGCTGAGATCATGTGAGGCTGAACATTCCTGTCCTGCTTCTGCTGCAGACGGCTCCCACTGCTGCTCCGTGTGCTGTAGAGTCTGGTGCTCACGCCCTCCGCGCTCCGCGGCAGCTCCTTCAGGGACCTGCTCAGCTGCTTCCCTTTGCTGTGGAACATCTCACGCTTGTAGGTGCTGCTGCTCACAGGAGTGCAGCTCTTAGGCAGTGGCTGCAAGGCATGGTCTGTCCTCTCCGGTTCTGAGGTGAAGTTCACAGGCCTAAGGAAGCAAATATCCAAGCTGGACTCGGAAGAGGCCGGGGAGCAGTTCTCAAAGAGAGCAAGGTTTTGGAAGGTGTCATCTTCGTAGGGGCCTGGCATGGTGAAAACCTCCCCAGGGTAGTCAAACTCTTCGTAGCTTGGTGCAAAGTTCCTGGCGTCCTGCAGCAGTTCCACCGAGGTTCTGATGGCTCTCTCGGTGTTCCCCACCGCGTCAGCCGGTGGCGCTTCGTACTCCATTTCGGGGATGGATTGCAAGGGGGCTGTCAAGGCCTTGAGTTCCTGCTCTGTCAGCTGAGAGGAGGCAAGGATGTTCTCTGGCCTCTCGTGTTTTCTGCTTTCCATCTCCCAGTCTGGGGGCTTTACAGCCTGGATGTTCTCCATCACTGTCGGCTGGGGTTTCTTCATCTGCGGCATCAAATGCCTTAGAAATAAGAGCCAAAACAAAACAAAAAAACAGAAGTGGAATACTAAAGGATGACAGAGACAGCATGACAAATTCCCCCCACCCCTTCACTCCCCCAGCCCTGTTGTGTTGATTTTATGGCCAAAAGGTACTCTCCTGTCTTGGAGAACAGTAACAGAGGTGTCTCTTACAGAAATGGCCTGGCTGGTTAGGAGGAGCAAACTTGGAGAGACAGAACTGCTTATGCAGTAGCTTTGTCTGACTTTTGTATTCTACAGCATGAAATGAATAGAAACTGAGATGAAAAGCCAGCTGCTCCATCTCTCTCCTGCTCATCTGCATTTTAGATTCTAACTTTCCTTCTCTCTCTGTAATGTAGGAGCTGTGCCTCACTTTCCTGTGGTCTGGTTGTCTTTTCAGGTGGACTGGGTTTCTCTCTTGGGTAAAGTGACTCTGTCCCCAAAACGTGTCAGGAGTACTTGGAGGGCTCCTACCCTCCATGTGTTCCAGCTGAGTCTTCAGCTCAGGATGAATGTGGGGGTGGTGCCAGCTGAGGCTACCAAGGTGGAGGCCTGGAGCAATCTGTCTGTGAGAGGAGGGAGATTGGCTTGGGCAGTCTGGGGAGAAGGAGGCTAAGGACTGATCTATAACACTTCTAACAGAGGGGGACTGGGAATGATGCAGCCAAACTCTTGTTCATATCAAACGAGATAAGAAAGCACAATAGCCACAAATTGCTGGCATAAGAATAAAGGTAAGTCTAGAGTGTTTCTCTGATCATCATCTCATTTGGCACCTGTCAGGCTGGAAATGGCCAAAAGGGAACCATAGGAGGAGTGGCTGAGGGCACTTGGTCTGTTCAGCCTGGAGGAGACTGAGGGGAGACCTCATTGCAGTTGGCAGCTTCCTCATGAGGGACAGCAGAGGGGCAGGCACTGGTCTCTCCTCTCTGGTGACCAGTGACAGGACCTGAGGGAATGGCTTGGAGTTGTGTCAGGGGAGGTTTAGGTTGGATATTAGGAAGAGTTTCTTCACCCAGGGGGTAGTTGGGCACTGAACAGGCTCCCCAGGGCAGTGGTCACAGCACCAGCCTGACAGAGTTCAAAAGGTGTTTGCACAAAGCTCTCAGGCACACTGTGTGACTCTTGAGGATGGTTCTGTGCAGGGCCAGGAGTTGGACTCAATGATTCTTGTCCTTTCCAACTCAGAATATTTTGTGATTCTGTGAAGATTTCCAGGTGTTACCAGTATCCCTGTCTCTCTTGACTTAGTCTTGTGTCTTTTTGAACCCATTTTGTACTTGTATCTTGTGATAGCGAATCACATCATTCAGTTATGTGCTGTGTGGAAAAGTATTTTTTTTCCCTGCTCTGAGACCTTGGTCCTGTTTCCCAGCTCTTGTAATGCTGACAGTGAATAATGCAGAGTGTTATTGTGCACACCACTGTCAGGCCTAAACAAATTCATGTCCTCGCTGATGCACTGCCTTAGCAGGCAGCCCTGGCTAGAGCTCTGAAACACCCCCTGCTTGTAAACCACACAGTAGGGGATAGCAGGATGGAGCCAGCCCTCCATCTCTCTATCTATATACAGGGAGTGGTTTTGGAAATTACAGCCTGTAGCTGCCTGGTGTCACTTGCATGGTGTGGGTGGGGAGAGAGTTTTCAGCCTACTTTGAAAGCTGCCCACAAGGACAACAGGCTTACGGGGTGGTTGTGCCAGAGGAAGGTGCTGCTGGGAATGACTGTATGGCCTCTTCAGTGTGGATCCCACTGTCCCGCATTGATGCTGCACTTGGTGTTGGAGAAACCTCCTGGCTTGTACACTGAGAGGTGAGACCTTTGTACAGCTTCACCAGGGATGACCTGAGGGAGGAGAAATCCATCGTCGGGCTAAGAAATAAGGCAGGGAATGAGCACGAGCATGTAGAATCACAGAAAACAGGACTGGGAGGGACCTTAATATTCCTGTTCACCTCTGCCCACCCCAAGGAAGAGCCTGTTCCACCCAGTCTGTTCCAGCCAGCAGGGCATCCTGCTTTCTGTGGTGCTCTTAACACCACTCCTGATTGCAGTCCCTCCCCAGCAATCTGTTACCACCCTCCATACTTGGAAGCTTCCCTTGAAATTTGATCTTGTCCTACTCCTCAGATAAATCATCACAAAGAACAAAGGCAACCAGATTTTGATTTTAGTAAAAAAAACAAGATTTCAAGGAATTGTTCTGAACTGCAACTTGAGAATCTACATTCAGGGTAATTTCTGTCATAGTTCAACTCAAACAGGTTATGGGAGGCTTTTGTTTCTCCTACCTCCTCCCCCAGTAAAATAACACCATTCTTTTGGAGTCTCAGCCCATAAGGGAAACAGTCCTCACGCTCACCAGGGCCTGGAGCTACCAGAGCTAAATCCCCGTGTGTTTTCCCACTGGGGAGTGACTTTGCCACCAGCTTAAGGAATCAAATGATTCCATGAAACATGTGGCTGCTTTATTTAGAAGGATTTAAAAGTGATTTTTCTTTCTCTCTCAGAGTTAGGCAGAAGGGCCCACTCCAAATCTGACCTCAGTTTGGAGGGCAAATGCCAACAGTGGTTCTTCTCCAGCATTCAGATGCAAAGGGCTTTGTTTTATTTCAACAGAGCAATGTGCCTGTTGATCTTGCCTGGACCTAAACCCCCTGTTTGCCAGGCTTCCCCCACCCCTCCCTTCCCTGGTGACAGAGAGAATGAGCTGATGTTGTGCTTACTTCTTCAGCTTCTTCCTCTTCTGTATCAGCAGGTCTTCATTGCACTGGAAGAGGAGGCTGTAGTGTGAGATGAAAACCCGGAGGCGCTGCACGCACACCAGCAGCAGGTAATAGTCCGGGTGCTCTTGCTCCGTGAACTTCAGGACATTCTGAGGCACAGAGGAGAGCAGGCTGTTTGGAGGCTGTCCTGACCCTTTCTGGGGAGAAGGCACTACTGGAACCATGGATTAAGGCTCTGGAGTGCTCGTGGCACAGCCCTGGGGGAGCTTTACTAGGCACCATGAGTTTCTGAGGGACTTGGATGGGGCCTGCCTCCCACTAGTCCAGTGCAAATGCACAAGGAACCACTGTAAATGTAATCACGGGATGTGTGGGTGATGCACTGGTTGAGTTTAGCTTAGGGTGAATAAATCAGTGTTTTGATTTCTAGAGCTTTCTTTCTGTGTATTTGCCTTGTACTCAGGTAAGCCTTCTGTGAACCAGAACTCTTTTTATCAGCCATCTCTCTGTAGGACAGGTTGTTGGGCCCTAGGAGTCCTCTCAGATGTGTCCCATCTCTGACCTCCTGTTTTCCCAGAGCAGCAGACAGCAGAGCCTTTGGCTTCCCAGGGGACAAAAGCTGTTTCTGCCAGGCCATCTGGAGAAACTGGCAAATATAAGCAAGCCTCATGTGAAAAAGATGAAACTTAACCTATTGTTAGCTGGCTTTCCCTTTAAAAGTTTTTATTTTTTCTTCAGAGAACCCACTGGGTTTGTCAGGACCCTGTAGCTGTACAGGCCCAAATACCAGCTCTGAGTTTAAAGTCACCTGATGTGATTAGAGTTCAACAACACAGTTTCCATCCTGGGGCCCTACCTGTAGATGAATAAGGTATTCAGGGATTCGCTGGACTATATGAAAGAACAGAATGTAGAGATCAGACTTGATTTCTTCTTCTACCTGAAATAGAGAAAGTGACTTAAGAGTCTTTTCTACCCAGAAAACACATCTCCTTCCAGGTGGTTCTGTGGTTTAATGAGTAGTTATGCTGTAAGGAGTTACAGCAGTTCACAGGGGCACACCAGGCATTTAGGTTGGGGATTATCTACTAGGGACACTCAGGCTAATAAAGTAGGGGGGCATGTTGAAAGTGCACTAGTTAAGTTTCAGTGAAACCCCAAGAAAACACTGTTGCTCAGAATGAAGTTCTTAGTTTAGGCTCAAATTAATTGAACAAAATGAGATTGACTTCTAAATTAAAATATCTTGGAAGCAAGCAAATGGGGTTAGGTTACTGCACTTTAAACTACCTTTATATTTAACTTTACAAGTTTAAACCAGAAACCAGAACCACATAGCTGAAGCTGAAATTGAAGACTCTTTTCTCTGTAAAGGACTCGATCCCTCTGGATGAGTCCTCCATTTTCCAGGAGACAGTTCCTGGAAAGTCTGGATAGCACATGCATAGACAAGCTTTTGGGAGGTTTAATCTGAGACATTGTTTCATGGCACAGCAGAAAAGCTGCTTTGGTTTCAGACAGTGAGGAAGGTGTTAAAGCTGCCTTTTGTAGGTGCCAGTCAGCCATGGCAACCTCCAGGAAACAGAACAAGTGGATTGGCAGGAGAGTCTTATCATGTACAGGCGTAACAGGAAGAGATCCAGGCTTGCATGTTGCCATTATGGCTGGGAAGCAGGCAGGAAGTTTACCTCCTTCAGGATCACCACGTGGATCAGAGAGATGCATTCTGGCAGGTCCCTCAGGTAAGCAACGTAGTAGTCCAGAAAATTATTCTTACAAAGCAGAAAGAGAAAAGAACACCCAAACTTAACAGAGATTTTTGGTCACAGAGCCAGCCAAGCTGTTAGTTCCCCACCATCACTGCTGGAAGGTCACCAATACAGCAGAGCTGCTGTTTCACTCCTTCAGAGCTTGGAACTTGTCAAGAAAGTCTGTTTTATAAAATGTGTTCAACTGTTGAGCACAGTGTGTCAAGCTTTACTGCTGGTGGGGAGGGGTAGAGAGGCTGGGCAGTAAGAAGCTCTTCTTATCTAAGATTCTTAAAATTTATAAAGTATCATATGAGTTTTTACACATCCTTGCTGCTCACCAGGGCAACAGAAGTGGGTGCAACAAACCATGCAGGCCTCTGCCTGCCCACCTGCTTGTCAGAACTCTGAGCAAGGTGTATTGGGGCAGGGGAGCATCAGAACCCCTCTCTTGTCACACCCTCACTGGAAATACAGCCATTCAAGCTGTCAAGGCTCACGTGTGGCTCCTGCAAGCAGGTCTGGGTCTCACGTAGTTTATGGAGCTGTGCTATGAGGCTGCTTGCCCACAGGGTGGGTCTGGCATGTGGGATTCCTGAACACCAAAGGGGCTGCCATGCCCCAGGACTGTGCTCCAAGGGGGTTACTGAAAGGCCTGTGTACCCTTCAGGCCACAGCTGCACAGCACAGCCCCTCTGTTCAAGGTGTCTTGGTCCACCTGCACCTCAATAAAATGTAATGAAATATGACAGAAGATTCTGGAGAGGTCTTTAACATACTTCATCATTTGTCAGCTTCAGGAAGATGTCTCCTAGGATCCCTTGTCGTGGCCAGCTCAGGACTCTTTCCTGAAGAGCATGCAGTAAATCCACGTGCTGCTGCACCAGGAACCGCAAAGAGTTGGGGAAAAAGCTGATGGGAGACCAAATCAGACTGGTTACACAGAGCAAAACCTCATCCCTAATAAGTGAAATCTGCTGAAGTGGGCATTCCTGAGTGGTCAGCACAGTCTTGCACATGTAATATTGACTGCACCAATTATTGCTACAATGGTGCAGGTGTTACTAACTCCTGTGGCTGGAGCCCTGGCTGCATCGAGAATCCTGTTTTGGCTGCTGTGTACATGCAAGTACCCTCTCCCAGCTGGCTATTGATAAAGTGTTTTGAAAGCTCCTTAGGCTTTCCTTGCAATGCATTGTGTAGCTGATCAGAATTAGCAGCACTAAAAAGCCCCAGGCAATGCTGCTCTGGCTGATGATGCAGGACCATGGCCCTGAGTCATCCCACTGAGAGCCTGGAGGAGAGCTCCCCAGCTTTCTGTGCTGTCCTATTTGTCAGGCCCTTTCACAAGACAACCCATTGATGCAGAGCTGGTCAAAATGTGCTACTGCCTTTCTGCCACTTCACATTGATTTCACCCAGAATCAGAATGAAGATGCAAGGGACAGGCAGGAATATCTTTAATAACTGCAAAAACCTCCCAGTGCCTCCAGTTTTCAACTAGAAATAAAATAAGTGTTCAAAGATCTCTGTGTGGATGGAAGAAAAGTTTGTAAGGCAGTAATGCAGAAGTAATATTGACTGAAGAAAACTCTCCAAAAGACAGAGAGCACATTATATCAAATACCTTCTCTCTTTGGTGCTTCTTTTCACATCTGGCCCTTGCAGCGTGGCCTTGATCTTCAGGATTAGGGAAAGGTTGATGACGTACTTCCTTTCTGACTCCAGCAGCTCCAAGGCGATGTTCTGCCTTTTGGCTTCCAGAAGATAATGGTTAAGTTTAAAAATAAGGAAATACTGACCTCAAGCTACATGTTAGACTGGTGAAGGGATCATGAAAGGAGAAACTTGTTTAAAAATTATATCAATGTCTCATCTTGTTGTGTCTTCTTTACCCAAAATGTAAAACTCCACCCTGATGCTCCAGCATGCCCAGCCATGACCAGTGCCTCAGTTTTCTAAGAAAGCTCCAAAGCAGATGTATTTCCCCCTCCTATGAATACAAAATTTTTCTAAGACTAACAAAGCAAGCAATCAAAGGCAAAACAACTCATATCAGGGTTTCCCATCCTGAAGAAACCCTGCAGAATGAGCAGTTGTATTTTTCACCCACTTAAGCAACTACTCTGTTGCAATCCCATCAGTACTCTGAACCTGACCGGTCTGGGAAAGGAGAAGGGCTGTCCTGGGTACAGAGTGATTCTGTCAGTCACACAGCCCAACAGATACAAAGGCCAGAGGTCTTGGAGTGTGAGGCCCTGAGAGATTCCCCCCAGCAGCAGAAACTGGCCTGTGTGTCTCCCTCCACGGATGCTGATCACCCGCCAGCTCACACCAGCTTTGAGCCTCTCTAGCCAGAGTTTTCTACTCCTTACCAGCAAAAGAGGGTTCACATATTATGTTGTCTGCTGAGCTGTATCTGCTTTGGCCCATGTCTTTCCCTCTCTCTGGTTGCTCTTTGGAAATGTATTCATCTCCCCAGTCCTTGGTGTCCTTGGGCTGCTTCCATACTGTTGATGGCAGATGCATTTTCGACTGCCCCTCTGTTGCCAGGGAAGGCTTGAGGCTGTCATCTGTCTCTATGGCTGCTCCTGCAATGACAGACAGGTCTATAGACTCTGACACCTCAACATCTCCCTGACAGGTTATGCTGCAACAAGCAGCTAAGCTGTGTTCCCATCCATTTGAAGCACTGGAACGTGAATTTGGAGCATTCTTTGTGCTTCACAAGGGCTGTATCCTTGTAGAGTTAATTTACAAAGGAAGTGCAGCTGGTGAGCTCTTCAGCAGAACAAGGTTTGCTCTCTTCTAGCGTTTATTTTCAAGCCAAATAAGATCCAAAATTAGACATATGTTAGAGATGCAGAAACACCTTCTCTTCCCAAGTGGGAAAAGTAGTGCTCTCACTATTCTTTGTCACATCAGGAAGTTTCAATTCTTCCTTTCTGCAAAAGCACTTAGAATCTAAGAAAGCAACAGAGAAACGCTTTCTCAGCACAGAGGTTTTTACCTTTACAACAGAGAAATCCTTGGCACTGACCACCAGAGACACTTCAGGGACACAGGTTTGCCCTCATACCTCAACTGCAAGTAGGAAAATTGAGGTACAGGACAGAGTGAAAGACATCCCTGTGAAATGCCTTCCCTGAAAGCATTTCTTCAGACCAGTAAAGCAAGCACTCTAATTGAGTCATTGTCCTGCTGTCTTTTGATGCTTGATATTTTATTACCTGGGCCTGCTATGACTTTCACACCTCCTTCTCCCATGGGCATGATCCTGGTGTCAGACACTGTTGAAGAACAAAGGGGACTTTAGCAACAGAAGGCAACTGTAGAGCTTGCTTCTTCCTGCCAAGCCCTGTCAGTAGGGTAAAATCCTCCAGTCTTTCACAGTTTTGCTATGAAAACACCCCTGTTGGACTCTCCTGTAAGGAGGATATTTTCTGCTGGGCTCTTGTCACAAGTCTGTGTTTCAGTAGCCCTTGCAGATAGATAATGTGGCGTCCCTGCTGTGCTCAGTGCTGTGTGACTGCAGAGGAATGTGAGCAGTCTTGGCTTCTCCTAGCATGCAGGTGCATGTTGGATAGAAGATACTCCACACAGAACAAAGAGGATGGAGACCTGACACACAGACAGGGCTGATATTTTGAGTGGAAAGGAGCTTATTGAAGAGCAGAGGGATGAGACTGGAAAGAAAGGAGCAGTGGGAGAAGTGGGTGAGAAAGGTGGTTGTGCAAGAGGGACTTAAGGGAGAGGGCTGACGTGCCACCTCAGAGTGTAGGGCAGAGGAGGGCCACAACTGACAGGTTCTGAGCAAAACAGAGTAGAAAACAGCACATGGTTTTCATCTAATCTCTGCCTTTGCTGACATTTTTAATGAATATGTTTTTATTATCTTCCTATCTAAACAGCAAGAGTGTAATAGACCAGCTTAATTATAGAACCAAAGGCTCTGGTCCATCTCCTTTTCTTTGATTCTAACTTCCAAGTGTTTGGCAGTTGACGGTGTTTTCATCATCAAGGTGTGATCCTCCTTCCTGTGCCCTGCTCCCTAAACTTGAAACAAAACCTCTTTTATCAAGAGCCCCATTTGGTTCTGTATCTGTGCCACTGGCACTACAGGAATGAAGATCCAGCCTGTATCCCTCTCCTTGGAGGTGGCAAGAAATGGCTGTTGAGACAGTGTTTGCAAAGCAAATACTTCCTGAACCCAGGTTACTTCAGTGATCTTTTTCTGATTTTTTTTCCTGAGGAAGGCACTGCATTTGCCTATTCTGTTTCCTACCTTTTTCATAAGTCACATTGTGTAAAAGACTCGTAAAATCTTCATTAATCAGCACAGGTTCTGGGAGGTTGATGGATCGAAACGGGCTGCCCTGGAGAGGTGTTGGCACTGTCTGTGACCCATGGTCATCCTTCTGTGCTCTCCTGTACAAACACAAAGAACGAGGTGGTCAGAAAGTCTGAATGCTACAGGTGAAGCTCCTACACTACATTTGTGGCCAACACTGTCAGAAATAGGACAACTCCAGCAGAGACCAGGAAAGGAGCTGGCTTTGATGGAATTGGCAGTTCATGAACAGTGTTCTGGAAATAACTTCCACTGGCTACAGGAGAAGGTTATTTCAGATCTATTATTTTGCAGAGCATATTTCATCTAATTAAATAGCTTAATTAGCTGAGGGGCTAGCCTAGATTTGCAAAGTGTTTGCATCAAGGCAGCTGTATAGACTCATGATCAAAACTCTGTTTTCAGAAGAAGGCTAATTAGGACCAAGCTGGACAACCGTCTGCTTCATCACAGCATCAGTGTGGCCCAGCAGTGTGAAAACATTCTCTGACTCTGCTCAGAGGAGAAAAGGCTGGTGACAGGAAAGCAGAGCATGACTGCACCATCAGGAGCCCATTGAGTCCTGCAAGCTTGGAAGGGGAAACTGCAGTGCTGTTGTCTGAATGGTGGAGGCTTCTGACTTTCAACAGCCCCAGCATGTCTTTAGTGGGTCTATGTTCCACCAGGCCCTGGTTCTCCAGGGAGCTGCTGGGGGCTGTTTTGCTGTTGGAATCACAGTAAGGTGTTAGCATTTTTCTTCTGTCTTTGCTCTGTTGGGTGTGTGTCTAAGAGCCTGGGGTGAACTGAAGCATTTCTGGTCATAAACAGAATTGATACACATGTCCAGCCAGGAAAAAAATTAAGAAATTACGCTATACAGAAAGGAACAAAATGGACACCACTGCTAATTAGCATTTTCAGGACCCTGGAGTTTGGGCCCTTACTTAGCTTTCATTTTCCGTGATTCCCGCCGCTTCTCTTGCTGCAGCTGCTCAATTTTCTGTTGCATTTCCTCCTGCTTGGCACTGATTTCTTCAATCATTGACTTTGCATCGCTGAGCTCCTCCTGAGAAACAGACAAAAGCACAGCATTCCCAGGGTGCCCATCAGCCTTACGTGGCACAGCTCTGAATGCTGGCTGGTGTGCACAGAAGGTGCTCCAGGGTGCTGTGGGGAGTGGCTCTGTGATTAGACACTCTTCCTTTGCAAGGCCAGGATGTGTGACACATGCACATGTGTGCCGTGCACAATGTGGCACAACGTGATGATTCTTAATTCTACAGGCAACTCACCCAAGCCAGTGTGGTGCCACATGATCAAGGCACTGGTGGGAGATGAGACTCAGGGCTTCATCCACCACCAGCTGAAAGCACTGGGAGGACTCCTGCCCTTCATGGCATTTGGAGGTGGGCTTAGGGAGCACATTTCCCTCTGCAGTTTTCCAGCATGTGTATTCACATGTTGCATTTGGTTCAGATCCCAGTGTGAGCACTCACATGTATAAGCTTTTGCCAATCAGGCCATGGATCTGCCCTTTTAGCCTGGTTTCCTAAGGAAATGAGGCCCTCCATATCCTCCCTGTCCATCCTCCCTCAAGCAGTTTCAGCCAAGCCTTACTCAGATGTAGAGCTCTGATGCATGAAGTTCCTGCAGGTTTCATGAACGTGAGCAGCAGGATTGAGGAGAAATACTCAAGAGTTTCATGTGAACCAAAGGATTTCCCCCAAGCAAGGAGGTGACTTCACTGGGAGCTCAGTGTTTGAATAGCCAACATGGGCTTGAGGCAGAGGGAGAGCAGCCTTTGCCCCTTCTGTTGCTTGCATAATTCTTTGTATCTGCATTTTAAATCCCCCTTTCCCCTGTGACAATGTCCTGGGTAACCCTGTGTCTGGTTGCTCTGAGATCTCTCCCATACGCCCTTGCCCTTTTTGTTGTCTTCCTTGCTCATCTGGCACCGAGGGCTCCTTTTGCCTGGTGCTATGTGTTTCCCTGTCACAGGGTTAGTAATGGGCTTTTTCAGTAAGCAGCCCTCTTTAGCTTCACAAGGTATTATTGACTCAGCAAAAACCCCTGGGGAAAATTTGCAATAAAAGAGTTCCTCTGCCTGCCTCCTCATCCAGTTTCTGCCTGGAGACACTGGCTGGTCTAAAGTGTACATCAAGCCTTCTTGCTAGGCTTTCTCTCCAGCCCTTTGTCTTTATCCTCTTGGGCCAGATCAAACCAGGCAGCACTTCCTCCCAGCCATGTGGAAATGCGACTTCAAAAGGCTTTAGGGTTTTGTGTTAATTTGCTGCTCCCCAGTGGCTTTGGTTCCTGCAGGAAACGCAGGAGACCTGACCCAGGGAGAGGTGTGGGACAGTGGCCCAGCAGTAGCCTATGAACAGGGCATAAACCCATGGCATGTGCAGCCCAGAGCAAGGGCTGCTTTGTGCCCAGGTAAGTCTCAGCACTGCCTCATGGCCAGTCAAGAAGGCTAAATAGGCCCCAGAGTATGGGTTACTTGTGAGTTGGAGCAGTGCGGGGAGACCCAAAGCCAAAGGTGTATCCAAAACAATTGCTCACTCATTTTCTTTGCAAACAGGGAGCATTGATGGAGGCAGGGGAATGCTTCCCTCTGCCAGGCAAGCTCACATGGAATGCATGCAGCCTCCCCACAGGTCACACTCCTACCTTGAATGTGTTGAGGGAATTCTTCATCTCAGCCACCTTCTCTTCCATGGCACAGCGGCAGCTCTTGACCTTCTCTTCCAGGGCATACTCTCCATGCTGGATGCGTGACAGCTCCTGCATTGCTTCTGTGAAACCCGCCTTCAGCTCAGAGGCTAATGCCTGCAACTACAGCAACACAAACACGGTGGGTTCAGTCCCTCCTCCCAGGCTCAGGTGTTTGTGTCCCCCAAGGTCACAAAGGCTGGGTGTAACCCATCCTGTAAGGTGCTGTCCTCTTTCTCCTCCTCCTTTCATGGCTGGGAAACATGGGGAGAGGTTTGGCCCCTGCTGCAGCCTCAGTACAGAGTAGGAGGTGTTTGTCTTGGGCAATCAATGTGCCCCTTTTTCAGACTTTTTTTTTAAACTTTTTTGAGTTTTTCCAGGCTCCCTGGCAGTTTGCAGCCTGTCAGCCTGTAGTAGGAGAGGACAGCCTGAAACATGCCAAGAAGGTTTGCAATAACAGCAGCCAGATTATTAATCTCCAAAGCAGCTGAGCAATCAAGAACGTGGCTGGTATTGAGCAAGTCCTCCTCCCACACGTGCTCGTGGCGCTGGTACTCTCCCCACACAGGTCTAACCCCTCTCTCTCCAAGGGCTGTGGAGAAGCTCTGTCCTTTGCCAAGGGCCCCTTCCATGGAAGGAGGCAGCTCTAACTTGTGCTGGGGAGGGAACAGGAGGTTTTCCCCTGGCATACAGTGACGCTGTGCCCACTCTCTCTATTTTCTGTCCCTAGAGGCCCTGGTGCTGCTGGAAGAGCTCACCACCTAAGCTGGAGGCAGCCAGTGATAGCTGGGTGAAGCAGGAGATGGACTGGGGCAAGCCAGGCTGGCAGAGCAAGCAGACAAGGCAGGTGTGGAGGTGGGCAGTGAGGGGGGATCAGCGGCTGGCGGAGAGCTAAGCAGGGAATGCCCTCTTGGGAGCAGCTCGGGCTGGTGACCCTGGACTCTGCCCCCACTGCTGTGAGCGAGGCTCGTCCTGCCTGCACAAAGCCCACAGCGAGGTCGCGGCCCAAGGCGCTTCGGCACAGAGGTTTTTACCTTTACAACAGAAATTCGGCCTAACATCTGGTTATAAACTGAGTCCAAAACGGGAGCACTGGTGGTAAGCGGAGAGCCACCCCGGGAACTCAGGCGCTTGAGTCCTGCAAATGGAGCAGAGATGGCTTCCGATACCTCGGGGCAATGGCATGCACCAGCCTCCTCTGGTCAAGACTGGCAGTGTCTTTACAGAGGATGTCTGCCTGCCATCCCCGCTCCTACCCCAGCGCTCACCCCACAGCCCCCGCTCTGATCTGGCTGGACACACACTTCCACAGTGCCTGGGTAGGAGGAGCGGGACTGACAGGAACCACAGGCACTGGCACAGTGCAGAGGGGAGCAGGAGGCTTAGGACATCTTCCTTCATCAAGATGACAACCCTGAGTCCCCAAGCCAGCTGAAGCTCCAGACTCCTTGGCTGAACACTTTCCCCCATCCCTCCTGGCCACAGTGTCACCCTGTGACCTGTAAATGTAGCCTGAAGGGTTAGAGGGGCTGCTTAGGGCAGACAATGACCACGCTGCTTCTGATATCTCAGCCCAGATGGTTGTGGCATCATCAGACATCCTAACATATGTGCCTGGAGAAGGGGAAGGGAGGGTTATAAAGTACTATGACTGTGCAAAATGTTAATATTCCCATCCCTGCTCACTGTTGCTTGACACACTTTCCCCCTGAGCTGACATGGCCAAGGCACAGTCTGTCTGCCAGCCTGCATCAGGACTGGGCATCACACACTGCCCTCCAAGTGAAAAGGGTCGATTTGCTACATCTGTCCCTTCCTACTGGAATATGCTATTCCATTCTAACCTATACTATCCATTTTAGAGATCTGCTTCAGGATGGAGATATCGCAGCCCCAAGTCTTGCTAGCAGTGGAGCAGTCCTGGAGCTGGCCCTGGAGATAGGAGAGGACATGGTCTGGGGAGAACAAGCTGAAAAGCTGAAAATGAAATGTTTCTGCCCACAAGCCAGGCCATCTCCTTCTCAGATGCTTCCAGAAAGGGGGTAAACTACACAGATCCTTTGAAGGGTATAGGGATGGGAATCATTGCTGATCTTGAGGTTTCAGAGTAAGAGACTGCAAAGCATCAGCAAAAGTGGACCACTGCAGAGGGTTTGGTGTCCATGTGCACTGAAACACTCCATGAAAGCAGAGTTCAGCCAACATAAGGAAAGACTTGGATTAGTGCCTGGACAAAATATTCTCTGCATCTAAGAGCAGACAGTGACCTGTTATTTTGGTATTTGCTTTTGGCCAGTCTCTGCTTTTGTAGTGACAGTGCTAGCTTAGTTTCTTTGTGTATCCATCTCAGTGCTCCAGAGCCCAGCCTGAGTCTGTCCTTCCCCATATATCCTTCCTCAGCCCCATGCAGCTTGCAGTGGCTGTTTCAGACACTGAAATGCATCCTTGTGTTGCTGCTTGAGGGATGAATGCAGCCAGAAACACCAACCAGCCACAGAGCTTGTATGATGGAACAAGAAGTGCTGAAACCCTGAGCAGGTCAGGGCTAGCATAGAGGGGAAATACATTCTTGTTGTATTGGATGCAGAGTTGATCCAAAATCAAGTGAAGTGGTACAGGAACAGCATGTTACCTTTAAACTCTTGCCAAGCATGGTGTAGCTATGGATTTTAGTTTGAGCTCATTTCTAAAAGCAAGCTGTAGAAAACCATCCTTTAAATCCCATAAGCTGTTAAAACAGATGGAAGCCATTGAGATAACAGGCCCTGCCCATGTCTTGGCGAAGTGACAGGGCTCTGCCCCCACAGGGATGGCCTATGCCTACAGGACCAGAGAGATACTTCACAGGTTTGTGACCCTCTGGAAAGCCAAGCCAACTCTATGTTTCTTAAGTTTCTAAATGCAACACATACCAAAAAAGACAGATTGTGTAATACAGCAATAGTTAAACTGTAATGTGTTGCCCTGGCTCACTTATTCATGGGAGTAAAGATGTAATTTAACATTTAAATTGTGGAATTTAAGAAACAATAACTTAAATTGAACTAATGCCTAGAGGATAAATGAATCTGCACAATCATAGGGAGTCCTTTGAACCTGTCCAACAACTGTTCAAAAAAAGCATTTAGGCATCTAAATAATTTAGTACCAGGTACAGATTTCAGTGCCCATCTGCCCTTGGACTATGGCCCTCAAACCTGACAAAGCAAAGCAGTGAGCATCCAGTGCCATGTGTCTGTAGTTATGTCTTTCTTGGGCCCCATGACTCCTATTTCACCTGCTGCCCTGATGTTTTCATCTCTCTATGGAAAAACCATGCTGTTCACAAAGGGTGCACAGGACTGATGCTGCTTCCTGGAGCTGAGGCAGCAAAACTGCAGAGTCTCCCCCCTCTCTCTTGGTGGGTGCCAGCAATTTGAGATATTTGTAAAAAATAACTACAGTCCTTGCAGCCTAAAGATTTGTTCAGGCTTTGAGGCAGCCCAGGGAAGATGGTTGTGGACAGCAGATGGGGATGGTTTATGGAAGGAAGGAGTGGGATGGAAAGAGGGCAGCAGAGCCTTGAGTGAGCAGTGAGCTGGGTCACTGTCCTGGCTGCCACTGAAAGGGTGAGAGGCTTGTCTGAGTAGCTGTGTCCCCACAGGTTTCCCCCAGCACTGGCCAGGCTGTCCAGGCCCCTGTCTCCACAGGGATGGCCATTTGCATCTGCACCCATGGCAGCTGCCTAAGTCCTTACACTAGAACAGGACCTGCTGTCTGGGACTTTGAGCTGAAGCCTGTCAAAACCAGTAGAAAAAAGGCTCACGATAAAGAAATACTGCACAGAACAATTCTGCTATTATACATATATCCTTGAAAAGAGCAGAACCTTCTGTGGCAATTAAGGAGTACTGTCTGTGATGCTTCCCCCACTTATCTACTGTCCATCACTGCACATCTTTTGGGGCTAGTCTGAAGAAGTAAATAGACATTGTGTCTCTCAAAGGAGGGCTGCCTGAGGACACTGCTTGAAACCAATCTGGCACAAAGTCCAGTGTTTGACACAAGCCCTGGATCTGATTTTTCTGAGTTGCATGATGCATGCTTTTACCAGGAAACAACTAATTTTTAGAACAGCTATTCACTCCTGTGCTTAAGGGCAGCACTCCTACAGCCAAGCATTAAGAAGGCTTGCAGTGCCTCATAGCAGGAAAGCAGCAGAGCTGCAGTGATTTACATTGGTAAAGAAGCTGGTTCTAGGAGTATATCCAGCATATATATTCCTAGGCAAGGACGGTAGGAATACAGTCAGAGCAGCAGAAGAGAAAAATTACTTAAAGGGAGCTGCAAGTACTCATCAGCCCTTGTTCCACATCTGTGCAGTCCCTTTTGGTAACTGCATGGTCCTCAGGGCCTTTGCTGAAGCAGAAGGGAAGAGCCAGCTGGTGACTGACATGTAAGGATTCATTAAGGTACCACGTGTCAGCTGGAAAGCAACACGTGTGCATGGTGTTTCCAGCACACAGTCCCATGTGCATGTTGGATGCACTGTGCTGGACCATTGGAGCTGTCTGGATGGGAAAGGAGGATGAGATGACAGAAGTGCTGGGTAGTTATGGAAAGCAGTGCCTTCTCCACTTGCTAAGGTGCACTTGCAAGCAATTAGGGACATTAGTGTTGCAATGGTGACAAGGGAGGTCTCAAATAGTCTGGATTTCCACTTCAGGAGTATGTTTCCTCTCTCAGATTACGGTTCCATATTGAACCAGACCAGGGTTTAAAGTGAATAAAACTCTGTCACATTTCCTGCAGACTGGAAATGAGTAGGAAACATCACTGTGGAAAGGCTGAAACTGCATCTTACAGGACGGATACTCTTTGGGCTGTGGTAATAGACAACCTTACAGCATCTGTAGTGTCCAATTGCAGCAAAAATGTTAGCCCAAACACAAGGCACAGAGCTCAGGAGGAACTGATCACCAGGGTTTCTAGCTGGGAGGCCAGACAAAGACATGCAGAAAGACTCAACACTCTGGCTGCTCTGGATTATCAGGCAAGAGTACCCCATGGTCTGAGGAGCTGGGAGGCTGCCAGGATAACCCACAGCCCCACAGAAGACTTGGGCTCCAGCTGCATGAGGCACCCCTGCCCCATGTCAGTCAACAGATCATTGCTCCTGGGACAGTTCATCAGGTTTGCTGAAAGCTCATCAAAGCTCAGTCATGAAATCTCCCCCCAGCCCGGTGAATTGACATTCTCTAGTTGGTGCTAATGATGTCAGTTGCTTAATTAGCTGAGCTCACAAATCACCTGTCTAAATACAACTGGTTGTGAGCAGAGAAATTTTACTGAAAGGTCTTTTAAGATGAGGCCCAAGATGTGTGATATTTATTCATGCAGTGTGCACGTTTTGGTTGCCATGTTCCTTGTAAATGCCTACATTTTTCCTTCAACTTAATTAGCTTTTGACTACTGTTTATATATTAGTAACTCTTTAAACTCTTGGAGTTTTTTAGGGCATTTCGCTCATCTTTACCTGGGAAATCTGTGTTGCAGGGGTACTCACAGGCACACTTTCAGTCCCTCCTGTGGGAATAAAGAACTTCAGTCAATTAAAATGACTTATAATGGCTGCTATAAATAACTGGAACAGAGGGTTTGAAGTCCCTCTTGAGGAACAAATCAGTTTTAAAGGACTCAAGTCTCACTTTAGGAGGTCTGAACACCATATCGTTTGTAAAATAAACTGCAATTATAAAATAAGAATGACTCACCTAAATTCAGATGTTAAATTCACCTTATTTGCTGTCCTTTGTCTGGCCAGAGTTGATCCATGCAAGGAAGCTTGTTATGTGCAATTAGGACTAAATTGCTCCCTGTGAAATGTAGTTCTGTGAACCAGCCTTAGGTAACAGGGGTTTTTTTTGTCCTAAAGCATTACTGATCTGTTTCTCTACTGAAACAGTCAATTTTGTCCTCTACTATATCTGTACATATTTCTATTACCTCCACAAAAGGCAAAATACCTTATCTGTATATTTTAAGTTTTATTTTGTCACAATGCAATCCAAGCAGTAATCATGTCTTCTCTAACCTCCCAAAATTACACCTTTTCATTGGTTTTGTCATTCCTGGGGGTTTGTGGTATGGTGATCCCAGTTATCTTGTACAACTTAACATTGCTGAAACAGACTTAGCTGATGGAGGAGATTATATCTATTTTGCAGAAGTATTTTGGACACTGCAGAGACATTATCTCTAGGCATTAATCCTACAATCATGGAATCATTTGAGTTGGAAGGGACCTTTTTAAGGTCATGTAGTCCAACTGTCTTGTGCAGAAACCTTCAGTTGTCCAAAAAAAAATCACCACTGGCTGTGCTGCTGTTGCCCTTTGAGGCAATTGCAGTCCAATGGCCATGGTGTTATTCCCTCCATCAGGCTCCCTGGCTGCATCAGTCCCAGAAAACACCATGCTACTCTGTTCCTCCTCTGGATTGCCTCCCCTTGGGAGTGCCACTTCACAAGATGGGTTTTCTCTTGCCTCCAAGGATTTGCCTCACTCATCTCTGCTGTTAAGTCACAGACATGACCAGCAACCCCATGCCCAACTCCAGGGGAAGCCAAGCTCCTTCTTTCCATGCTGGCTGCAGATGCTTGGTGCTTTTCCAGCCTGGGCCTTTAAGACCACAGAAATGCAGGCCTGCAGAAGCTGGAAAAGCATGCAGGGAGGACTCTGCCCAGTCAGCCAGTGGAAAGTTGAAGCCTGGAAGTCAGAGCTATACAAGGCATAGCTCCATTCTGATTTTCTTTACCCCTGAGGGGGAATGTGGGTTACCAGCAAGGACACCTATGAAATGGCCCTGTTCTGGTCTCTAGGATTTGCCCTGATTCAGAGGAACTTGAGCAAATTCCCCAATGAATTGCAGAAGGGAGAGGCAGAGAGGCTGTGTGCTCCTCTCTGCCCATGTGCCACTTCCTGCTAGTGGCTCTCTCAGCTGTGGGGTTGAGTAGTTGGGTCAGACACTGAGCCTCTGGGGAATATCCTCTCATGCTTCCTCCTAGGGAAAACAAGAAGCAGCAGGCTGAATGGGAGAAGTGACTATGACTCCAAACTACCAGCTGTTTGGGGTCAGAACTCATCAGCCAGCCTGCACCAAGTCCCACATTTCAACTTTTAAATTACAGGTTGTTTCCATCTTCAGCTTTGGCCATTCTGGTTCTTTTTTTTCCAGATTTTCTCTGCAACCGCATGAATTAGGAACTGACCTTTGGCCGGAAGCTTTCTCATGATGCCTGGAGCTGGGGCTGTGTGTACAGTGACTCTCCTGAATCATGGAAACTGAGGCCCATGCCAGTTCTGTTGGGCCCTTGCTGTGGGATAGTAAGGACTGACTCAGAGAGCAAGAGGACATGTTTCTGAATTAACAGTACAACACAAACCAGGTGGTGGGAGGACAAGGAGATACTGTTCTTACAACATGGGTGAGTGTATTGAGTGCAGAGCTCTGTGGAGGACTGGAGGTGTCAGGTAGAAGCATAGCACAGCAAAGACGAGCCTCCTCAAATTTTCTTTGGGTGTCTTTCAATCTGATACATAACACAGAGGGCCTGAGCCATGTCCTGCAGAGATCTGTAGGGATCTTTCATGTGGATTTGATTGTGCATCAGTTTGTAATGTCCTTGATGTACTAAAAGTGAGGAACTGCTCCTGAGAGAGATTGGAACTGGGGAGAGGATCACTGCTACTGTGACTTTACTTCCACCTTTGCCATGAGCCCTCTCTGAATGTACCCAGTCAAAACCCAGATCATTTCTATAAAGTCACTGCAAAGAGCTGAAGCAGAGGAGGCTCCTCACAGTCTCACTGTGGGAAACAAGGAACTTTGTGGATCTCCCAGTTTCTGCGGTGAACATCTGCAGCCCATGAGGGCATTACAATTAATTGGAAAAAATCCCTGGGTTAATTTCCTTTTCAGCCTGCTGTAGTGTAAGGGCCTAGGTACACAGACCTAATTTCATCAAATTAGAATAATCATAATAATAGTAGAGAAATTAACTTTTCTGATAACTATGCCATGAATAGTGGCACCACCAAACACCTTTTAAGGGGGAAAGAGGTGGTCCAGTCTCTCTCCTGAGCTGACAGCTGTGGACACTCCTAGAGCTGCTCCCCCTGCTCATAGTTCCAAGAGTTCCTCACCATATGGACACAGTGCCTCTGAGGTGGCAAGGCAAAGCACTATGCAAGGGGTTTGGGGGGGAAAGCAAGTATCACATTCCTCTGAAAGAAGTCAGTAACCACTAAAACCCTGGATTTGAGCTTTGCAGACTTTCTAGAATGCAGCCAACCTTAGCGAGGACTGATTACATGCAAGCAATGTGGCCTGGATACATCTTGGTGCTTGCAAGATGGGGATTGGTTCAGATATCTGTGTTGTGGCACTGACACAAACAAGAACCCCTCTCTACAAAGCACATGGGGGAGAGAAGCAGATCCTCATCACAGCACCCTCATGTAAAACACAGCTTTGGACAGTCAGAAGTCTCTCTACATCCTAAGGCAGAAATGGGGCACAAGGCAAGAAAAGGAATGACTTCCCACATCGGACATTACATATGCCTCAGGAGTATTTTCCAGAGAGGAGAGGGAGACAGTTCTAAAATAAGAAATAAAAATGTCAACCCCCAGATATTTCTAAGAGCTGAAAGTACTGAACATTTGCCCACAGCTGCCATGGTTGAGAGGTGCTCTTAGGGGCCTGGCTGGCAGCCAGCAGACAGCTCCTATGAGAGCATGTTTCTCTCTTGCTGTCTTTCATACTAGCAAGAAGTGAAATAAGAGGATGCTTTACCTTCGTGTTTGTTTGTGTCCATGGCTGCTATGGGGTGTGCGTCCTCGCAGGGACTCCTGTCCTCACTCTGGAGGGTTCTGGCTGGTCACTGGGAACATCCCATGGCTTAGAGCTGCCCACATGTGAGCCTTGGGGTGGGTCAGCTGATCTGAACCCTGAGTGCAGAAAGATGCAGAAAGGGTTTATTGAGCAGAGCTGCTCAAAGTTCAGACAACAGAGAAAGGAGGAGGGATTTGAGAGAGAATGAAGCATCCTAAAGATCTGTTTGGGTTCACAGTGTCTCCACAGAGTGGATGCTGGTACAAACACTTCCCTCCCAGCCCAAGGCCATTTGTGCTTCCATGGACAGGTGACTAAAAGGTTCTGTGTAGTCCCACAGAGACTGTTTTCTCAGCAAGATACTTCCTGTATGAACACTGAATCAAAATATGTTGTAGTTTGAACAGCACATGAACACCTTGCACGGGTGTTCTGCATCCAAGAGTCAGTTTTTTGCTATGCAACCAGTGACCCAAAATCTGCTTCAGACCTGTCTTTGGGCCACAGAAATACTGCCTTCAGAAAGCTTCTGCACAATTCTGCTAGCACTTTAGGAGGCACTTGTCCTGCTTTCTCTGTCCACTGCCTCCCTGACTGGGAGACACAGGAGTGCTGCAAGGCACCTTGATGCGCAGAGGTGTGGCCTCTGGGGGAACCAGGGACAACAGGGCATGATGCTGTGCCCAAGGCAATCCTGTCGTAATGCACCTCATCATTCACCTGCTATTGGGATTAGGACCCTGGTGCCTGATTAACGACACAGGCAGAGACACGATAAAAGAGATTGTACCAGCTCACACTTCTCTTATCAACATGGGCCCTGTCCCACATCCACTCTTCCTCTTCCCAGGGTTTGATTCAAGTCTGCTTTTGTCCAGCCTCACTAGGAAACCAGATGTGATTTAGGACTCTAGAATAACCTCCTACCTCCATTCCTGTTGGACACAGCTGTGCAGAAGGCTGATGTGAGTCATCCTTGGCTGTGCTAACGGGACTGGAGTGGCCAGCATAATTATGGCACAGAGCTCTGCTGGCACAGCTCTGCCAAGGTGGTTCAGAGAAGTCTGGGGTGATGTGTTCAGGGAAGTAGGCACTGAGAAAGGCACAGAGCATTAAACAGATGGGAGAACTGCAAAATATGCAAGAGTCCAGCAGTGTAGCTTTGGGCCCCACACATTAAACCTGAGAGCTTTTGAGTGTGGAATTTGCAGGAGAGGAGAGTGGTGACACTACCAGTGGCACAGAATACCCAGCTGGCCTCTTGCTGGAGGGTGTGGTGAGGACTGAAAGGCTTCCAGCACAGCACTGGAGGGACTTGAGGTTAAGCATCATTTTAAGATTGAGGGTTAATGAAAAGATAAACTTATTTGTAAGACAGCTGTTTGTAAGATCACTTGCTAAGAAGATCCACTGACTTCTCAGGACAGAGGATCCCTTGGTGAGGCGTGTGGAAAACCTGAGCAAAGGTGAAGGGACCTTTGAAGTGGGATTTGTACAAATAGGCTGGGAAAGCTCCCACAGTGAGATAAATCTTAGAGTTTGTTACATCTGTTTTCAATCAGCTGATAGTATAGCAGGTTTGTTGTTTTTTTTTTTCTGAAGACTTTCAGAATCATTACACAGTTCAGGTGGGCAGGGACCTCTGGAGTTATCTGACTCAAAGCAGGGCTAACCCCAAAGCTAGACCAGGTTGCTCAGGGTCACACCTAGTCAAGGTCTAAGTATGTGCCAGGTTAGAGAATTCTCAACATTTCTGCTCCTGCATACCAGGGCTACACTGCTTCTATGAGGAAGAATTTTTTCCTTATGGTCAATCAGGGTCTCTTTTGTTGCAGTTTGTGCCCATGGCCATTTGTCCTTTCATTATGTCTGTGAGAAAAGCCTGGCTGTCTGGACTACAACCCCTATTAAGTGGTTGCAGGTGGCTATAGAAGTCTCCCAGCCTTCCATTCCCCAAGCTGGACAAACCCAGCTCACTCAGCCTCTCACCTATGCTCTGTGCTCTAGCCCTCTCCAGAAAAAAAAAATTAAAAAAATAAAAAAAATGTTTCTTTTTTGGTATTAGGTATTCCAGAGAATGACAAGAATGTGAGTTGTTTTCAAAGTAGCTAAATCTCTTTAGAAGTTTTGAGGACAAGGTATTTAAGTGTGTGTCTCTGAGCAAAATAGACTTATAAATTCAACTTCAGTAGCAGAGTTGTTAAAACTTTGCTCCCAATTTAAATTAGTCAGCACCACAGAAAATTACTGAGACTGGGCTGTTGAACTAGGACTAGTGTGCTTAACAGAGAACTGGTTTTAAAATTCAGAATTGCTTTTGCAATGCTGGGAGAAGAGAAACAAGTAGGAAAGACAAAACAGATATGTAAGAAACATGAACCTCCTCTGTTTTCACTGAAAACAAAGAAAACAGAATTTTTCTGGAAATTAATTTATTTCATTTTTGCATATTTTTGCCTGTTCTATTAAGGACATGTTTAAGCACAGTCTGTGTCCTCTGCAGAGCTCAGGAGTGAGTCTTTGAAACTGGGACACCGGGGATGCCGCCATCCCCTCCTGCTCCAGGCAAACCAGGAGTTTTGCTATCTGACTGCACTGCAAAGTAGGTTGACCTTGGTTAAGTGGGTCCAGAAAATCTTACCTGTTTTACCAGAGTAACTGTCTTTGTGTGTCCTCTATCTGCAGCCTGCAATTTCCTGAGTTACCCCTTGGTTCTTTGTTATGTTAAATAATTGCATTAACATTGGCTACTTTCCAGAATTTAGGGCTCACTGCTGTACTTGGTGAATATGTAACATCGCCTCTCTCCCTGGTTCTCCTGAATTGCTGAATATGAGAAGAAAAACTAATCAGTCCTTCCTCATCACTGGAACAGAACATGAGCCTTGCCCTGGTTTGCAGTGAAGGTTTGTCCTCTGTTTCCCCCAGCTGTGGGTGGGGAAGCGGTTAACACTCTCCTCACCAGGGACCAGGATTTCAGGGAACCTGAGCTGGCTGAACAGTGTCTGGCTTGTGCCTAAAGGGTGCAAAAATGGGTTGGAAAACGCAATAGGATTGGTATTTGGCCCTAAGACCCTGAATGGGGGCTGCTTGGTCAAACCATGCCTCTGCTGGCAGTGAACAAGTCCTAAACTCACAACAGAATCAAGGTGAGCAGGAGCCCTTGTATGGCTCTAGTTCAACTTCCTGCTCAAATCAAGAGTAATGTCAAACTTCCTCAGGACTCAGTCCAGCTCTGGTCTGGATAGTTCCCACACTGGAGTCTTCACAGCCCCTCTGGGCCCTCCAGTACCCTGAAGAATATTTTTCCTTACATCCAGTCAGGGTTTCCCTTAGCTGCAACTTGTACCCAGTGCCTTTCACTGTGCACCTCTGGGAAGATTCTGGACTCCATTTTTACAGCCCCCTTGAGGCAGTTAAAAGCTGGAGAGGATCCCCCCTTCATGTTTTTGTCTCAGTCCTGAGCAAGTCCCTCCCTGTATACACATACATGATTCCATGTGCACATCAGCAGCAAGTGCAAGCCCTCCTGAAGTTCCTTTCCTAAACCACTACCAGGCCTCCACCTGTGGCATATCCAAGGTTTGTCTGACATGCCAGCCACCACAGGGTAGTTCCCTCATCAGCAAGGAGATGTTATTGCTCCTCTGCAAGCTCCCCTCTGGCCAGGCTCAGTGCCCAGTTACATGGAGCCATTCCCAGGCTGTCTTGGCCTGCCATTCAAGCCCAGGTCCCCTGCTTTAGGGACAAGAAATGGCAAAGACGTGCTTGTTTCTTCAGAGATGAGCACTAAAACTCATTTACACTCCTGCAGTTCTCATCTAGTCAAAATAATATCTCCAGAGCAAAGCCCAGAGAATAATTTGAAGGTGTTAAAGCCACCAGATTCCTCCATCATGGCAAAAAGATGTATTTTCCCCTTTTGTTTCTATCTCCCCTCCAGCAGCCAAATCTGCTGGAACCAAAGCACTTTTGCTGTTTGTGATTGCCATGCTGCTGGCCACTGGTGGCCAGCAAAGAATCCTGCCCTGGTGCCTTGCACGAGCAGCTGGCACTGCAGCCCCTCCTGCCCAGCACAGCAGCCAACCTGTTAACAGAGCCTGGGCCCAGCACCCACTTCCCATGAGATCCCTGAAGGAGAAGGGAGGGATGGATGGATGGATGGATGGATGGATGGATGGATGGATGGATGGATGGATGGATGGATGGATAAGGTCCCAGTGAGTTGTGCCCTTGAGGCAGCACAGGAGTGGGGTTCCTGCACAAAGCCATGCACGGTGCAGAGAGGGGAGGCAGGTCCTGCAGCCTGAACTGCAACTGTGTGACCGTGCTCCCCCTCCCAGCGCTCCCCCCACATGGAATGGCACAACTGGGGAGAGAATCAGCTGTGCAGAGGATCATAGATCAAAAACACTGAGGGACTACACCAAGCTTCAGCATGCAAGCAGGCAGGGTTCAGTAAAGCATTCACAGCCTAGCCTTGGAGCAGAACTGTTACTATTTGTCTGGCTTCCTGCCTCATTCTGCTTCTGAAATCATGGCATGGGTAACAGTGCAAGAATCCACGTGCACTTTTGCTGCTTCAGTTATTAAGCATCCACAGTTTTCCTAAATAAATGCTTGGGATCTTCCTGGTGACTGTCTCAATGCTGCTGGCTGAGATTGCTGGCTGTTTTAAATATCCCACTTGGAGAACAACCCCCAGTCCTCTAAAGAGAACAAAAAATCAGTTATTTACTCTCATCACTCTTGCACTTTATGTCCAACTAACTCTAACGCAGCTATCATCCAAATAAGTCAATTCAGCATGATACTTCAATTTAGCCTGTAAATGGTGAGAGCAAAAAAAAAGCCTTTTTAAACTATTTTAGAAATCTCACTATAAATGCAGCCTAACAAGATTGTCCAGCACACTAAGAAGCTAGATCTCCATTCAGAATCTTAGAAGAAATCAGCTGAAAATAAGTGTGGGCGCTGAAGATGCAAAACACTTTAAATATCATTTTATGTGCTGCACACACAATATAATTAGTTATGGCTCTAGCTTTATCCATAATATGAAAAACGGCATAATTAATCCCACTCTTCATCCCAAGCCGAGTACATTTTAAACTTACCCCAGGCTAGTTGAAGATCCTTCAGCACTGTTGGTTGCTAGAGTTGGGAATTAGCACTGTGCAAGAAAGGAGAGAGAGAGAGAGAGAGAGAGAGAGAGGAGAGCAATGGTGGCTTGACGTTTCCCAAGATGGGACTGTCACATGCTAATCACTGATTTGAAATGCAAGCATAACAAAAGCCTTCTAATTATATAATCTTTGGGTCACATCCTCGTGTGCCCATGCAAAAACCAGGACTGTGCACTTGGAAGAAGGCATTGCAGAATTTCTGACTTTTTAATTAGCATTGCCCAGGGCTGGGGAGGGAGGGCGAGGAGCCCTGGGAAGTGACGGCAGCAGCAGGGCCACATGGGGCCATGCGCTGGCTGGTGTGGCCGTGCTGCTCTGCCAGGCTCAGAGAATCTGAAGTACCTCCTGTGGCATCCAAAAAAGACAACCTCCAGTTGGGGACAGGGAAACAGGACCAGCTCCTCCCTACCTGCTGACACCCTGGCTTTCCTAGGGATGCCAGGGCCAAGAAGGTGCAGGGACCAAGGGCAAGGTTACCAAAGTAGCCATGGCAGGGGAGCAGCAACACAAATCAGCACTTGAGTATTTTCTGTTTCTTGCTAGATGATGAAAAATTTTCTCTTGAGTAAAAAGAAATAAGGGCTTGGAGGGTGGGGAGCAGCAGCCCTCCACACCTGCTCCATTTCTTCCCTAATGAGGATCAGCCCTTCACTGGAGGGCTCTTTCCTCCAAAGGGAGCATGTGGAGAATGCAAATAACCCAAGGGCAGGGCAGTCAGGGTAGTGCTTGGGCCAGTCCACCGAGCTACTCTGAAGCATAAGAGCAGGGACACATAAAGGAGGAGGCACAGTAACAAAAGGCAGACTCATTTCTCCCTGAAAGACAAAGATCTGCTTCAAAGATACCCTCCAGGCAGAAAATGTGAAATGTGAAACTGCACAGCCTAAATCAGTATAATTGCTGTGCAGCAGAGATAAATGTGGAGCCCTAGCAAAGGAGCTGAAAGGACAGGCTCCTAAATTAACAGAAGCTCTCTGGAAGATGCTGTTCCCAGAAGTGGGTCCATGGAGCACATAAGCCCTCCTGGAGCAGGCACCTTTGGGTGGCATGGAATGTGAGACAGCAGCATTGCTATGAACCATTCTTCCCCTTGTGGGGGTTGTGGGGAGCCTTTCTGGGGCAGAGCAGACCCAAATGGACCATCAGAGTGGTGGCTGTGGCCACCATCTGCAGAAGAACCCTGAGGAAACACCCTCATGGCAGGTGTTGTCTCTGGGTTGGGAGCTGTGGTGGTTCTTATACAGCCAAGCTAGTGTGTAACTTTTTTTTTTCTTTAAAGTCCAACCTGGTACAGGTTGCCTGGAGGGGTTGTGGAGTCTCCATCCATGGAGTCAAGACCCGACAGGATGTGCTGCAGGGCAGCTGTCATGCGTGATGCTGTGCGTGCAGGGATCTGCAGAGAGGCCTTCCCCACCTCACTGACACAGCTTTAGGGTCTCTTGTCACTTATGTCACCCTCACTCTGAAACTGGTATCACTTTCCTCCCTTTTAGTCCCACACATGGAGTTTTGTAGCGAAGGTTGCAGAAGACTTCCATGATCACTGTGTACAGCCATTAACCCCACACTGCCAGGCCCACCAACAACCCATGGCTGTCCCCAAGTGCCACATCCCAGGGTTAACACTTCCAAGCATGGTGCTTCCCTGGGCTGCCTCTCCCAATGCCTGGCCACCCTTACCACGAACACTTTTTGTAATAGACAATCTAAACCTTCCCTGGCACAACTTGAGGCCGTTTCCTCTCATCCTGTCACTTGTAACCTGGGAGAAGAGGGTGACCCCCACCTGGCTTCTCCTGTCGGGGAATTGCAGAGAGTGACAAAGACCCCCCGAGCCTCCTTTTCTCCAGGCCGAGCCCGCCCAGCTCCCTCANGGGTCCCCAGACAGCCGTGGAGGGGAAGGTGCCATGGGGAAGGGCGGGACGAGCCGGCGGAGCTGCTCCGTGCCCGGGGCTCTGCTCTGAGCTGAGAGGAAGGAGACAGAACCCTGTGTGACAGAGGCCTCGGGACACCTGCCATGGTCTCCCTTCTCCCTCCCTCCCTTCTGCCAAACTGCCCCGGGCGGGCTCAGCTTGGCTGTGAGCTGCTGTCCAGCCCCAGTGCAGCTAGAGTGGGGACAGCGGCCAAAAAGGGGAACTTGCTTCTTTCCCAAGCCCTCGTTTGGGCTGTTACTTGTGCGTGGAGGTGCCAGTGCAAAGATCCAGGGGATAAATTCCTGCCGGACTGCCCACAGCTGCTCACCTGTCCCGTGCAATAGCTTCCTATTAGCAGGAGGTGCAGTAGGAGGATATGTTAATGTTGGCCAGTCCTGATGAGGTGTCAGCGCTGGGAAAGACACTGCTGAGAGACGGGGAGGAGGCACCCTGTTTCCCAAGACAAGTCCAGTCACTCCCCTGACCAGGCTCAGCAGCATGGGCAGCTCCCTGCAGAAGGGAGCCCAGTGTGAGATAATGTGAAAAAAGCCATTGTATCTTGGGCTTTAGCTCCCCCTCTGCCTTTTAGTCTCAGCCCTGCAAGCTGCCGCGTTAAAAAGTGATGGGGCAGGCGTGGTGGTGTGTTTTTGTTTCATTAGTAGGTTTATTGTGTGATTTATAATTTTGTAGTTTTGGTTTTGTTTCCTTTTTGTTCCTGCCTTTTCCCAAAATTGACGTCATCCTTGGTGCTAGTTTCTACTTTCTATTTCCTTAAACTTTACCAGTTTACTGGAATTGTTTCGCTCCCCTGGGATTCTATTGTGGTTTCCCGCCTTGTTTTTTTACTTTTACTACTTCTGACTTGTTTAAGATTGTACCCTCCCCTGAAACCTGCCCCCAAATATAAGCTCCTGTTGACCCCTTTTCGAGGTGCCAGGATGCAAGAGGGGAAAAATTTTACCATCGAATAAAGTCACCCTGGGACCCGTGTGCTGCTTTGTGTCTCCTGCCTGAACCAACACTGGTAATTTGGAATCTAAAGGAGCTCAGGGGGGAACTGCCACCCCCACCCCCCATCTCTGTCTCCGTCTAGCCGGGAGGAAACAGCGGCAGCAGGCAGAGGCTGCTTTCTTCTGTGAAATTTCCCTTGAAGGTTTGTCCTTGTGGGCTTCCGTGTCCAAGAGGTTCCATCAGAGTGCTTTTGCCAGAGAGTTTTGTCAAACTTGCAGCTATTGGCTGAGGAATATTACTTTTATTTTCTAAAGCCACAGAACTCACTAAACAATGTTCCAGAAGAATATTTTTTGCTCCAGGTGCGTACAGACACACCGACATGCAGATAATCAACAGTGGTTTGAGAGGGTGCCTTGTCNTCACTTGTAACCTGGGAGAAGAGGGTGACCCCCACCTGGCTTCTCCTGTCGGGGAATTGCAGAGAGTGACAAAGACCCCCCGAGCCTCCTTTTCTCCAGGCCGAGCCCGCCCAGCTCCCTCAGTAACTTGTGGGCTGGTGCAGCGAGCACCGACCAAGATTTTCAAGCATCGTTCTCGTCTTCACTCGGGAACATGAGAGATACTTTAAAAACCAGCATGCCTGCTGAGAAACAAACAGCCAGTGTCACTGTTACAGCCACACACACAGAGAGATATCCAAACGCACGACATCCTAAAGCCACACGCAATTCCCAGCGCCGGGCGCGGCGTGAGGGGAGCGGGGCGGGGCGGCAGGAGCGGGGCGGGACGGGGCGGGCGGAGGTGCCGTGGCCCGGAAGGGAAACGCCGCGGATCCGGATCGGGGAGTCCGGGAGGTAGCGGGCAGAGAGGTGGGAGCGCTGGGGAAAAGGAGTGGTGGAGCTGCCGGGGGCGTCACGATTCCGCGGAGAGCGGAGGTGGAGGGGAAGGGGGTGCGCGGGGGCTCTGCCAGGGNCCCCCTCTGCCTTTTAGTCTCAGCCCTGCAAGCTGCCGCGTTAAAAAGTGATGGGGCAGGCGTGGTGGTGTGTTTTTGTTTCATTAGTAGGTTTATTGTGTGATTTATAATTTTGTAGTTTTGGTTTTGTTTCCTTTTTGTTCCTGCCTTTTCCCAAAATTGACGTCATCCTTGGTGCTAGTTTCTACTTTCTATTTCCTTAAACTTTACCAGTTTACTGGAATTGTTTCGCTCCCCTGGGATTCTATTGTGGTTTCCCGCCTTGTTTTTTTACTTTTACTACTTCTGACTTGTTTAAGATTGTACCCTCCCCTGAAACCTGCCCCCAAATATAAGCTCCTGTTGACCCCTTTTCGAGGTGCCAGGATGCAAGAGGGGAAAAATTTTACCATCGAATAAAGTCACCCTGGGACCCGTGTGCTGCTTTGTGTCTCCTGCCTGAACCAACACTGGTAATTTGGAATCTAAAGGAGCTCAGGGGGGAACTGCCACCCCCACCCCCCATCTCTGTCTCCGTCTAGCCGGGAGGAAACAGCGGCAGCAGGCAGAGGCTGCTTTCTTCTGTGAAATTTCCCTTGAAGGTTTGTCCTTGTGGGCTTCCGTGTCCAAGAGGTTCCATCAGAGTGCTTTTGCCAGAGAGTTTTGTCAAACTTGCAGCTATTGGCTGAGGAATATTACTTTTATTTTCTAAAGCCACAGAACTCACTAAACAATGTTCCAGAAGAATATTTTTTGCTCCAGGTGCGTACAGACACACCGACATGCAGATAATCAACAGTGGTTTGAGAGGGTGCCTTGTCACGTAGAAAAACAAATAATGTGTGCTCAGACATATAAAATGTGCTTAATCACCTTCACAACTAAGGACTGTTTTTTCCTCTTCTTCCCCAAGGAAACATGAGTTGGTTAGCGAGGAAAAAAGGAAAGCCCAACAGAGGAGGAGGACGAGGGAAAGGAGGCAGTGGAAGACGAGGAGGCAGCAGTGGCCATTCAAACAAGCCTCAGCTTGGTGGAAATAGGAAATGTTCAACCAAAATTTGGGATGATGGAGATGATTTTTGTCTCTTTGAGGAACCAAGGCTAGAATCCAGGTATTTCTGTTGGTTTGGGGGGGATTGGCATAGAGGTGTTTGGGATACTTTGAACCATTTGAGTTACTTTTTGTATGTTAACATATATAGACATTTGGGGCTGGTTTTTGGACGTGTTTGAACATTGAGAAGAGTGAAAGGGTGATGGAAGTGTTTCAGTATGAAGCAGTTTTTATGTGTCTGCTTTGATTAATTTTTTTTTTTAAAGATTATAACCTCTGATTTTCTTCTTTGGTGATAATGTCATTTCAGGACACTTTTGGTCAGAACACATTAATAAACACAGGATATTAATATTTGTGTACTACAAAACAGAAGCTGGGCCATGGAAAATCAGCGGTTTAGAATTATTTTAGTATTCTGTGTGTGTTCTGACCCATCTAGCTTTAGAAATATGTGGTTGTATTGTAGTCTAAGAACAGCTTTACCTAGCAAAGTCTTCAGTAAATCATTTTGGGTTCGACATAGGATACAATACATGTATGCACATGTGTGTGCAGATAAAGACTCACAAATCCTGGTCACGTAAGAGTGAATCCAGCTGAATAATCCTTAGGTGATGGATTTCTCTTATTTTGATTTTCCATGTTTTGAATTACAAGTTTGGGCCCCAACATTCTAATTCAGTCAAGAGCTTTTGAGCCAGGCAGATAACTCATGGTTATGTCCTATTTTAATTTTCAGATCAAGTGCCCCTGCCAGAAGAGGAGGGCAAATGAAGCAGAGACCTGAAGCAAGAATGCCTCTGCAGACCATACACATGACATCAGAGAACCAGAGAAGAGTGAAAGAACTCCTTCAAGAGCTGCAAGGGCAGGAGCTTGCACCTGAATCAGAGTTAGTTTAAATGGAGGCACTACTTCCAGCTTCTCTACATGAGCATGCTTTAGCAGGCATACTGTTAGAAAAGGAAACAGTATTTTTTCCCTTAACTTTTAAGTATATCTCAAATCCTATGGTTTTGACTCTGCTTTGTTCTTCTACAATATTAACACTGGGAAAGGGGTAGCCAAATCTACCATTTAAATGAAGGATTTAAAACTGCAGAGGCAGAGTTTTATGTCTACTCAACATTTTAATTCATTTTAACTTGATAACTCTTTTTATCAGTGTAGCTGGAGAAGATGATGACGAGCCTGATTACCTTGATGATGAGCAGTGCTGGTCAACAGAACAGGAAGCTTCTGATGTAATGCCAAGGTTGTCTGCTGAGCCAGCTGAGCACAGAATTGTAGACACTGAAGTGTCTCCATTTGCTGTGCACAAACTCTCCAGGTGATGCTTTATTGAATAATTTGTATCATTAAGAGGTAGATCCCTGGTCTCAATACTCTGTAAGCCCTCCTTGTGTTCTTCATCCGTTTTGCTCAGACTTTAATAATTATTCAATACTTCTGCTTGGTTTGGGAGCATTTTATATGTGACAGCTTTTCTGAAGAGTTTAATTTCTGTAGTTGAGTGGGGAAATCTAACCCTGAAACTATTAAGTGCTACATTCTGAGGTGTGAGGCAGTGCCAGGCATGCTCCCTTGCTGTGAGCCTGATCAAGCAGATCTGTGGTTACTTTGCTTCATACGAGCCTCTCACTCACTTGCTGCCCTGTTTTCTCTGTCTTGGTGCAGGTATGGTTTTGACTGTGAGCGCTGTAGGGCGGTGCTGAGATCCTGCAATGGAAATATTGGAGCATCATTGGAGTATTTGTTATTGCAGTGCTTCTCTGAAAGGTTTGGAGAGAAGATGCAGGTTTCTGCAGCAGCTGCTGAAGCCAGTCAAGAGGAATGTTTGGAGCAGAGACAAGAAGAAGCTTTTGCCCTCCGGTCAATTTATGGAGAAAAATTTGTAGAAAGGATTAAAAATCGTGTTTGGACTTTTAGTTTGGAATTGGACTACCTAACACACAGGTTCAGTAAATCTAAACAAAAAAGTACAAGGGACACAGAAAAACAGACTTCAAAGGAAATATGTAAATTTTACCTCCAAGGAGGCTGCAGGTTTGGTTCAAAATGCAGATTTAGACATGAATTCCCTCCAAACCATCCACTAAACGCGTCCAAGAACTCTGTAGATGATGCTCATCTCAGACATAGTGATGGTCCCATATATGAACTTGAAGTAAGATTTCCTGATGAGAACAAGTATCCACTTCAGGCACCTCTTGTGGCATTTTACTCCACTGATGAGAATCTGCCTCTTGCTTGTCGTCTGCACATTGCTGAATTCCTCTTTGGAAAGGCCTTGGCAGCTGCAGAGTCTCATGAGCCAGTGGTGTACACCTTGGTGACTTGTTTAGAAGATGAACACGAGATCAGCGAGCTCCTGAGCAACACTCAGCACAAGTTCAGTGTTCCTCCTGTCTCCCTGCTGGCAGCACATCCTGTAAAGCCACAGGCAGAGAGTGCACCTGCTTCCAATCAACAGGCTGAAGGTACACCAAATCTCCTTTATGGTTTCTGGGCTAAGAACAGTCAGAAAGATTTAAAAGAAAAAAAGAGAGAGAAGGCAGAGCCCCCATTTCAGCCATCTGTTCCAAATCTATTTCTGGAGATTGAAGTCATGTGGTGAGCCAGATCCATGATCTGTCTGTTCCTCAGGAAGTTCCTTCTGTAATCAAGCTGCAGCAGAGAGGTTTTGTGCTGGCCAGAACTGTGTTCGAGGAGCACAGAGTTTGGTTTGACAGAGTGAGTGATGCCCATTGCCAAACAATCCATGGAAAGCACTGAGAGATGTGAGCTCTCCAGAATGGACCAGAGAAGTGTGCTTGGAAGGGAACAGGGAAGGTTGTTTGCAAGCTTTGTTGCATCTGCGACTCATCAATTCAGAAACTCTTTTTTTAGATTACTTAAAATTACCAACAGCTCCTCAAAATTCACTTACAGTGGTGGATTTAAGGCTGAGCAAATGTGGAAAGTGGTTATAGAATGTTGTTCAAGGTATTATCCCTTTCTATTTATGATGGTGCAGACAGGTTGATTTCACAGGGGGACAGTTGAGTCTGTGTCACTTGTGGCAGGGTGACTTTCCAGCTCTCAATTCCAAAACTACTTTTATCTAAGGCAAGCTTTTTTCAAGACAGTGTTCAAGTGCATCGAGTTGTAGAGCTCCTAAATAGTGACAAACTGTGGTTTTGCTACAGTAAGACAAAGTATTCAATTTTTTGAGCACCTCTGCAGAAAGACAGCTTTGTTCCAGAAACTGAGATCCCAGATAATTTTTTTTTTTTAGTTATAAAATATTCCTTATGCTATAAAATACCTTTGTTTGTTTGTTAAAGTAGCCTTAAAACTTTCAAGGGCTGGCTGACAATCAGAGCAAATCCTGCTTCAGTTGATAGGCAAAGGCACTGAAGTACCTGGTCCGGTTTCAGCTTTGGTTTAAAAGTATTTGGCAGTGACTTAACACTTAATTAATTAGAACTACCCTCGCATATAAGCATTTTGTTCTGCATAGAAGTCATTGTGTATTGGAGAAGTCAGCTGAGGCACATGGAAAACGTGCAGGAAGGCAAACCACATAACCATGCTGACTCCCTGTGTGGCCACCCAGACCCTGGTGTAGGGGTAGGGACGAGTGGGATGGGGCTGGAGAAGCTGTGGGTGATTTGGTGAGGTATGGGGAGCTTTGCTGGTGGTGTTGAACTAAATGCATGTCAGAAGCAGTCCTGCAGACCCTCAGGCCCAGTCTAACAAGGTTATTTGTTGGGAATGCTGCTGGAACATGTCTCTCTTTCCTTCATTGCCCGTTCCTTAGTAATAACAATATTTAACTGTACACTCTCTGTCTCAAGCCTCAACAGTGTCAGAGCCTCAGGAAGAAGAGGTGGTGGCAGAAGAGGAGGAGGAAGAGCCTGAACAAGTTGTTGTGGAGAATGAGAGTTATGTGAACTTGAAGAAGAAGCTTTCCAAAAAGTATGATGTGCAGGCAAAGTCTCTGTACAACGAAAATGTTAAAATCTGCGCGCAGTTTCGGCAGAAAAAGGTACAGTGTGCAGAACGTAGTTCTGTTGCTTGCTTTAGAGAAATAAATATTTAAGAGACAAGCTGTTGTTTCAGATGGTTCTATTCCATCCCAGTGGTGTTTTTACTGCTGTGCTGTCTTTGTCCATCAGTCTTCCAGGCACTTTCAGTCCATGCTGCATGAAAGACAGAAGCTCCCTGCATGGCAAGAGAGAGAAAACATTCTGGGTTTGCTTGAGAGTCACCAAGTTCTTGTTGTGAGTGGCATGACAGGGTAAGAGTGTGATTGCACATACAGACTATGTATCAAAGTATACACAGAATAACATGAAATGTGATCCATGTTCTGGGAAGGTTGAGGTGGTGGCTCATCTGTGACCACCAGTGTAACCAGTGACAGCAGTCCTAGGTGAACTTCATGTGAAGGATCACACTAATGAAACAAAGCAAATTTCCAGTGGAATGCAGTCAGTTTATGTGGGTGGAAGGTGTTGCATTTGTGGGGGTTTTAATTAATTCCTGATTTTGTTGTGCAGATGTGGGAAAACTACTCAGATTCCTCAGTTTATCTTGGATGCTTCATTGCAAGGCTCTCCAAGCAGAGTTGCAAACATCATCTGCACTCAGCCTCGCAGGATCTCTGCCATTTCTGTGGCTGAACGTGTAGCCAAGGAAAGAACAGAAAGGATTGGACTCACTGTTGGATATCAGATCCGTCTGGAAAGTGTAAAGGTACATATGCTTTGCTTGCTGGTTTTCATTTACTCCTATTAAAATGTGCTTAGTGCTTCTCTAGTGTACAGTATCTCTGTCCTAAACCTGCCATGCAGTGAGAGAAGCAAGTTTGTATCATCTGTATTTATAAAATATTATGAAACATGTTCTGTATTTTATTTCATCTCAAGTTGCACAGTTCACTTTGCAGAATGAGAGTGCAGTGCTGTGTCTTGTGGGCTTGCTTTCTGTTGAGCCAGGTGAAGGGGTTTGAGAGTGTGAGTAATCCTGCTGTCCTTTGGAAGGCTACTGGCTGCTTTTCTGCCTGTTGCCGTTCCCATGTGTCTCCCAAGTGGAGAATGAAGGGTGCAGCTACAGCCAGGCAGAAACTGCTGTGTTGGAAGTAAAGTTTTGTCTGTGTTGCAGCTGATTGCTTTTTCCAAGAAGTATGCTAAAAAAAGAAACTCACCAAATCTTCCTAGGAAGAGAGATCTGAGTTGTTTATCAGAAAACAGTATCCACAGGAAAAGCAGTTGATATTTTTTGATATGTAGCAATGCCCCTTGGTAAGAAGCAGGTGTTGTCAGTGTCAGTCAAGAAATTAAAATCCATCTCCAGCAGGGCTTTCTCGTTCCCTCTCAGTCAGACCAGGCACTGAGCTGAAACCAAATGCTTTACAGCAGCACATACTCTCTTTGCACTGTGTTAATTTGCCCAGAGTCAACTGAATGCTTTGTCTTACCCTTCAAGTCCTCAGCTACCAGGCTTTTGTACTGCACTACTGGTGTGCTGTTGAGAAGGCTGGAAGGAGATCTGACTTTGCAGGGAGTCACTCATGTTATTGTTGATGAAGTTCATGAAAGAACAGAAGAAAGGTAAATAATCTCTTATCCTGTAAGCAAAATGAAGAAACGTAGTCAAAGGTGGCTAAGGTGCAAGTAGCTGATCCTGTGTCAGTAGTATGGGAGGGTGGAAGGAGGCTGGGTTTAGGTTCTTGTCTTTGGGCAGTAGGAAATTGTGCCACAGCAGCTTGTGAGAAAGCACATCTCTCAGAAATTGCTGTGCCTCCAAAGCACCCTCACATTGCAGCAGTGTTGCAAAGGGGTTTTGAATAGGGCTGGAGGGTTAAGTAACTTTTTAACCAAAGCTGTTTCTTACAGTTTCCTTGTTTCAACTTTTATCAAATACCATAATTCTTCACATGCCTTTTTGGGATGTTTTTTCCTGATGCAGGCTTCAGCAGAGCAAGGAACAAATGCTCACATTTCCTTCCAGTCTGTAGATTTTACTAGACAGTTTCATCCTATCCTGCTCCAGCCTGCTGCAGTTTTACCTCACTTTCCTGCTGGTCAGAGGCAAAAGATAATGTCTGTCAGTATCTCTGTAAATTAAGTGGCAAGCATACTTTTCTTTGTTTTCCTTGTCAAACACTGCAGTGCAGTGGGTTTCTAAGAGGCTTTGTCTCTTACCCATTATTCTGAAGCTCAGGTAGTATTTTAGCCACTTAAAAGTGCTTGTGTCTCTCAAGGATTCCTCTTCCTTCTTATTTAAAATCACTTCAAGCCACAAAAGTCATGCCACAAAAGCTGTAAATATAGAGGGGAAAATACAGTGAGGAGGGAAGAGTGGGTAAGTTTGAGTAACTCTGCTAGTGAAGAAGAGGAACAATAAGGACTCATCTGTTACTTTGAGTTAATTTCTTGTCTGATGTTCTTGTGTTGTCATTAATGTAAGTAATTTATAAAACTTTTTGTTTAAATTGTTCTGCTGAGTAGTCCTGACACTCCAGTAAGGGACAACCAGAAAAGAGTCAGATTTGCAGACTGCTTTTCACTAGGCCATTCCAACAAGCTCGTGCTTCTGTGATGGTGTTGCTGTGCTGTTGAAAACAACAGGAAGTTGGACAGAAGGGGAGAAAAATAATCTAAAAATTAATGCTGAAGACATTCAAATGTTCTTTTGCCTGTTTTCTTCAGTGACTTCCTGCTGCTGGTTTTGAAGGATATAATGGTTCAGAGGCCAGACCTGCGTATTATACTGATGAGTGCCACCCTGAATGCTGAGCTTTTCTCTCAGTACTTCCACTCCTGTCCAATCATTAACATACCAGGTGAAAACCATTCTTTTTTTTTGTCATTCATTGTTTTTAGAGATTTGTTTTCACTATTTCTTCTTACAAAGTGTTGCTCAATTCAAGATGAGGATGTATACCAGAAATTCGATGCTGAAGACTTAGAGGGAGAGACTGATGAGATTTAGGAGAGAAAGGACTTGGAAAGAAATGTTGACACTTTTGTGCTGTCTGTATACCAGCAGAATTTCCCTCCTCAGAAGACAATCATTATATGGTGTGTGCATGACATGGTTCCCTGGGTTAGTTTCACCACAGCTGAAGAGTCTCCTGTATCCTTGTGAGAAAAGGATCAGTGAGAGGATCCAGCTGGATGTGTACACGTTTAGCCCAATGTGCCTTTTAAATTGCTGAGTTATGACGTGGAGCTGGAGAGGAACGTGGGTGTGTTCCCCTAAGTGTATCTGCCCTTCTCTGCCTGAGTGCATTGTGCATGTTACCATGGAGTCCTAGATTGGTTTGGGATGCAAGGACCTTAGAGGTCCACTAGTTTCACCCCCTGCCATGGGGACGGATGTCCTGTCACTACACCAGGTTGCTCAAAGCCCCATCCAACCTGGCCTTGAACACTCCACGCTTGGAAGACACCCACTGTTTGTCCTAGTCAGAAATTGTGTTGAAGAGTGCAGTGTAGATGAGAGCTGTGAAGCCAGTGAATGTCATAATAACCTGTATAAAACTACAATAATCTTTGGTCTTTTCCCTTTTTTCTCCATGCTGTTGTGGCATGTGTAGGTAGATTTATTCTCATGTTTCCTTTCAGGTCGGACGTTTCCTGTGGACCAGTTTTTTCTGGAAGATGTGATTGCAATGACAAGGTGAAATTCACACATTCTCAGATATATTTGGGTGGTGAGGTTGAGGTTGCACTTTTGACCTTGAGACTGCAGTAGTTGTGTGCATTTATTTTAAAAGTAAATCCTCTCAGATCTCCCTCATCACCTGCACTCTTGGAGCTCTACTAAAGCACCTTGATCTTCATTTTATCTATGGTTTATACAAAGTTCCTCTCAGACTTAAAAAAAAAATATTTTAGATACCCTATCTCTGTAGTTAGTTATTAGAAGGAGACTGTTAGGCTTCTTTCCACACCACCAAATGTTCTTCTGCTGTCCAGGTATGTTTTAGAGGACAGCAGTCCCTACAGGAGGAAGGTAAAGCAAGAACAGAATGGGAGACACAAAAGAACTGCATTTGAAGAAGTAGAGGAAGACCTGAGGCGTGCTGGCCTTCTGGAAACCACTGACACCGTGGTCAGAGATTCAGACCCAGACCAGAAATTAACTCTGAAGCAGCTCCTTACACGATATAAAGGTGAAGTCCTTCTTAAATTTAATAAATTGGCACACAGACAACGTGGGATATTATCACTGTAAGCTGAATGCTTATCTATAATTCAGAGTTTTGCACTTGTGAAGTTCTAGATTAAAAACTTCCTGCTAGTTTAAAAGAAATAAAAGAACCCATTGTTCTCTTAAACTACAAGCAAAGTCTTGGCTGAAACTAGTTCTTAGCATCTGAAAATGGACAATTTTCAGCTACTGTCTCTTTCCATCCCTTTTCAGATGCTTTGTTAGTTCCACTTTGCTCTCTGTATCTCTTCTTGCTGAAGCAGCTTTGCTTGAGCAGGTTTAGGGATCTGCCCTCTTCAGGTCTAAGCCAGATGCTCTTTAAAAGCTGTAACTGGTCCCATGCATCCACAAATGTTTTTTACAAGACATGGATTTACTGCATCTTTTATTTCTTTTTTCCCAGGGGTTAGCAAGGCAGTGTTGAAAACAATGTCTGTCATGGACTTGGACAAAGTTAATCTAGAATTAATTGAAGCCTTGCTGGAATGGATAGTTGCTGGCAGACATTCCTACCCCCCAGGTAATTTCATTGTCCTTGGGAGATAAACAAAAGAAGATTCTTGGAAGTTCCTTGGACAGCCCAAAGCTAATGATTTGCATGCAGAGGTTCTGTAGCTACTGACTATTTTTGAAAAAAATAAATTGCTAGTTGAGTTACAAAGCTTGTGATATACATGGGAGGGGGAAGGTGAGAAAATTGTCTACTTTGAGAAGTCTTTTGTGAAGGACTGTTACAGCCTGTGTGCTTTTTTAATACAATAATTGCACATTAATTAAATATTGTGCTGTCCTTTTTGTTGAGTGATTTTTAATTTTTTTAATCTACATATATAGGTGCTGTGTTGATATTTTTGCCTGGCCTAGCAGAAATCAAGATGCTTTATGAGCAGCTGCAGACTAATGCTCTTTTTAATAACAGGCACAGCAAGAGGTAAGGCAGAAAAGCTCCAAAACTGTCAGTCTTTACCCATAAATAGTCATTTCCTGCACAGAGCCTGCCTTTATCCAGGGATAAATTAGCTTGATTAAATGTGTGAGCTGACTCCAGTCAGGGTAATTCCTTTTCTATCTTGTTGGCTCCCTCCTTTTGTTTTTCTCCTCAGCTCAGGAAGGTCAGTTGTTGAAGTTCTCAGAGACCCTAGTGAGGAGTGGTTTCCATTTTGTGCTCTGCATGATCCAGGCTGCTGAAATCTCAGAATGTTTGCTGAGTTAGATTTAGTTGTGGTTGTGTTTGGCCTTGGGTGGTTACAAGGAGAAGTAACACTCTGGACAGTATCTAGTGAGGCAAAAGTGTGTGCAGGCAGATTGTTCCCAAGAAGGAAGAGGCTGGAGATGCCCTGAGCATCTTGTCCTGTTGTCCTTGCAGGTGTGTGGTTTATCCACTTCATTCCTCACTGTCCAGTGAAGAACAGCAGTCTGTGTTCCTCAGGCCTCCTGCAGGAGTTACCAAAATCATCATCTCTACCAACATTGCAGAGACATCTGTCACCATCGATGACGTGGTCTATGTGATTGACTCTGGAAAAATGAAAGAGAAAAGGTACTGGCATTCATTCCTTGGCGTTTTGTAAACTGTTTCAAGCCTTGAGTTTTCCAAAGAGCTGGGAAAAACTGGAAGGAAACTTGGTCTGTAGAAAGCTCCTATGAGGTGGAGAAAGCCAGTGTAAACTCAGATTCCAGTGCAGGGGTGGGAATTGTGTCCATACAGAAGTTGGCAGCATCTGCCTGCTCAGCCTCCAGCCTGTTCTCTGTGCACTCCTTACAAGGGTGGGTAACAGGACAAGGAGTGAAATGGCTTCAGACTGAAAGAGGGCAGGTTTAGATTGGATGTGAGGAAGAAATTATTCTTTTCCAGAGAAGCTGTGGCTGCCCCATCCCTGGATGGGTTCAAGGCCAGGTTGGACAGGGCTCTGAACAACCTGGTCTAATGGAAACTGTCCCTGCATGTGGCAGAGGAAGTTGAAATTAGATGATCTTTAAGGTTCTGTGGCTCTGTGAATACAAGCCTGTCTCTTGCTCTCCTGTAGATACGACCCAGGCAAAGGAATGGAGAGTCTGGAGGACACCTTTGTGTCCAAGGCCAATGCTCTGCAAAGGAAAGGGCGGGCAGGACGTGTGGCCTCGGGCGTCTGCTTCCACCTCTTCAGCAGCCACCACTACAACCATCAGCTTGTAAAACAACAGCTGCCAGAAATACAGAGAGTGCCCTTGGAGCAGCTCTGTCTAAGGTGAGCTGTTGTGTTTCCTGAAAAAGCCAACGTGCAGAATGTCCTTCCTTTGCTGCAGGGACCACCTGCCACAACCCCACACCAAGCACCATCTTCGTGCAAACATTAAAGGATGATGCCTTCCTGTCCCCGCTGCACGCTGTGCACCCCTTTGTTCTGAAAGGAAACAACACAGCACAAATTACAGTTTTGCAGTAAAAACTTTATTTCAACCTCAGTGTACTAAATAGAAATCTGTTCTTACAGACTCAGTACTCCACATTGCTCCCTGACTTCAGCTTTGTGTTACAGGCCCTCTTCTAGGGAGTGTGCTCTTCAACGCATGTTTTCTGTTTGCTTTTTTCAATCTTTTTTTACAAAAGCTTGCTTTTTTTATCCTGTATATGGAACTAAGCTGCTTTTTTATTTCTTTTTAACTTTTCCTCCCCTCCTCTTAAGAATTAAGATCCTGGAGATGTTTTCTGAGCAGAGTCTTCACTCTGTCTTATCACGACTGATCGAGCCCCCTAGGACTGAGTCCTTGCAGGCATCAAAGGTGCGGCTGCGGGACCTGGGAGCATTAACTCCAGAGGAAAAGCTCACTCCTCTGGGTTACCACTTGGCTTCGCTGCCTGTGGATGTCAGGATTGGCAAGCTCATGCTGTTTGGCACCATTTTCCGCTGCCTGGATCCTGCGCTGACCATAGCAGCCAGCCTGGCCTTTAAGTCACCTTTTGTAAGTATTCTTAACCCGAGGGCCGTGTTTTTGTGCAGCAGTAAAATGCTGTTGTCACTTGCAGCACACTACACTTGATATTTTAATTCTTCTTTTTAGCCTAAATTGTTTATGTGTTAGTGCAGGGCTTGTTAAAACAGTCCAGTTATAAGCAGAAGTTCAAAACCATGTGAGCGGCAGGAGTGGTACTTATATACAGTAGAAACAGTGAATATTATTTTTGATTTTTAGCTAAGAAGTGCACACATTTTGTCTGAATTTGGTGTGAAAATTACTGGTAATATAAATTGTGAAATAGTAGTAATGGATGGTAATGACACGTCTGAGCTGCGAATGCAGAGGTCAGTTTGGATCTCTGTCTTCACTGTCACTTCAGCTTTTTGAATCAGGTGCTCTTTTGAATGCCTTATATTTTCTGTTATCCACAGGGAAAATTTGCATTCTGACCTGTGAGCTGCTGTGAAAATACCAAAGAGAATGTGCCACGTAGTTCTAGAATGGCTCGTCCAAGTGGTGAGGGGAACAACGCACTAACCTGTTACTGCCTGTCTAGGTGTCACCATGGGATAAAAGGGAAGAAGCAAACAAAAAGAAGCTGGAGTTTGCAGTAGGAAACAGTGACTACCTGGCTCTTCTCCAGGCCTATAAGGTGAGTTAAAACTCGTGGGTTTTGTGATGTGTTTGATATCCAAGCAGAAATGTTTTATTAAAGGCTTCCTCCCACCCTCTCAATCAGGGATGGCGTTTAAGTATCAAAGAGGGCTCTCAAGCAAGCTACAACTACTGCAGGGAGAACTTTCTGTCAGGAAGAGTTCTTCAGGTAGGTCAGTGTTTGTGGCCTGGCACGGGGAGGGACTGGCCGAATCCCAGTGACAGAAATCAGCTACTGGGGGAGACTCAGCCATCACAGCGCTCTATGTGTTGTAGGAAATTGCCAGTCTGAAGAGGCAGTTTGCAGAGCTGCTTTCTGACATTGGCTTTGTGAAGGAGGGATTGAGAGCCAGGGATATTGAGAAGAAGTGGTCCCAAGGAGGCGATGGCGTGTTGGATGCCACAGGAGAGGAGGTAATTCACAGCTTTTCGTCGGTGCTTCAAAATGCTGCTGCAGTTTTTCATGTGGGCTGCCTTCAGAAGGACTGGGGCCAGAGATGTCCTGGGGTTACATGATGATCAGGGTGATCAGGGTTTGGTAGTTGTAGGATTCCTGTGCTTTGGGACAACTTGTGCTTGCTTGTTCAAGGGTGCAAGCTACTTTGTATCCAGATGTCAGAGAACAATTCAGCTGGACACCAGGATCGTGGTGGCCAATTTGTTCCATTGATAGTGGGGGCAAACACAGCCCAGGTCCAACCTGAGGCCGCAGGAGCAGTGACTTGTCCTCATCTGTAAAGCACAGGAGTGCAGCTGTAAAAGTGAACTAGTTTCAGGAATTCAGTCATTCCTGGAGCAGGGTTTTTACCTTTACATGCTGAACTGTAGGATCCCTAATGATCTCCTGTTGACTTCACAGGCAAATTCAAATGCAGAGAACATCAAGCTGATCTCAGCTATGCTGTGTGCTGCACTGTATCCCAATGTTGTTCAGGTAAAAGAATGCTTTTTCATTTTCCCTTCTTTGGTCTAGCATATCCACATAGCCTGCTTTCATTTGGGCTCAGTGTGGCAGCCTTGAGCCTGGCTTAGGTTGCCAAAGTTTGCTGCTTGTGGTGTCAGAGTTCCAGTTTGTATTGCCTGAGACTGCTGCTGTTCCTACAGGCTGATTACAGTGTTACCCAGAAGCCAGCAGCAAATGTGAAGAAGCCACTTTAAAATTACACCTTTTTAGAAGGCTGAGGTTACAAAGGAAGTCAGGGTTGGACAGCACCTGGAGTGTAATACCTGTCTCCAGTGACTTGACATGTTGCTACTACAGAATTTCTGGTTTTGAAAAATTTGAAACATGAAGTTAAAAGGTTTTCTGGTGCAGCAGATTTTTATAACCTTTTTTCTTACCATACAGGTGAAAAAGCCAGAGGGTAAATACCAGAAGACCAGTACAGGAGCGGTCAAAATGCAACCAAAAGCAGAAGAGCTGAAGTTTGTTACTAAAAATGATGGTTACGTTCATATTCATCCTTCATCTGTGAATTATCAGGTCAGGATGCTTTTTTCTGCAAAGCATGCTTTCTTTTTATAAAATAAATCACTTTTGCTTGAGTGTTTAAAATTTCGGTGAGGATCCCTATTGATGTTTAAAATAAAAAATCTTAATGATTGGACAGTCCTGAGTTAGGACTGTAAATAATGGTGCATTCCTGCGTTAGAAGTGTCCTCCTGGGCACAGAGTTAAACTGCAGCCTCTGGAGCCAACAGTTGTTGGCAGCTCTTTTGGGTCAAGGAGGGTCTGTTAGTGCTGCAGGTGCACTTCAGGCACATCTGCTGCTCTCTGTTGCTGCAGAAGAGGCAGAGGCAGGAAGAGCAGTGTCACTCTGACGGGGCTGTTGTGTCCCTGTCCCAGACCAGGCACTTTGAGAGCCCGTACCTGGTGTACCACGAGAAGATCAAGACGAGCCGTGTGTTCATCCGGGACTGCAGCATGGTGTCCGTGTACCCGCTGGTGCTGCTCGGGGGCGGCCAGGTGCACATGCAGCTGCTCAAGGGGGACTTTGTCATCTCCCTGGACGACGGCTGGATCCGCTTTGTGGCTGCCTCTCACCAGGTGAGGAGGAGGAGGGGCCATCCTGGGAGAGCTGCAGAGCTGAGCTGCAGCTGAGCCTTACCCTTGCCCTCTGTGTTTTACCACGTGTGTCAGGTGGCTGAGCTGGTGAAAGAGCTGCGCTGTGAGCTGGACCAGCTGCTGCAGGATAAAATCAAGAATCCCAGCATGGATTTGTGCATGTGCCCCCGAGGCTCTCGGATCATCGGGATGATTGTCAAGCTTGTGACCACGCAGTGACATCAGAACAGCTTTCTGTGAAGCATCACCCATGGCTGCTGCCTGAGAACAGACCAAGTAACATCAGTCCTGACATATTTATTGGTCCAAAATGTGGCACTGACCTCTGGAAAAACAAGTTGGCAACTGTACTGTTGAGTTTTGGGTTGGTTTTTTTGTTGCTTGCTTGTTGTAATTAAGGTGGCTTGCACTAGACTCTGGGAGAATGGCAACTCTTCCAGAAGGAACAGAAACCTCTGTTTTTTCTGGTCACACAAACACCTGCTAGCCAGTTCTTTCTTGTAATAGTCACAGCTGGAGGCAGCATGTGGCATAGGGAGCTGCTCCCAAATTGGTTTAAACTCACTTCTACATTTTGACTAAGACTTTACTGAGGCAGTTTTGGCTCATCAGGGATCCTCTGTTTACAGTTCAACCCAAACCCCTTGTACAAGTGAACACCTTTAGATTTGTGTCAAGAGGTTCTTCAATTCAGCCAATGTCCTGTGGTAAGGAGATGTACTGCAGCAGTCAGTGTGGTTTTGTGTCAGTGCAGGTTGCACTGGTGACAAGATGAAACTCCAAGACAGTGTGGACATTTTCCCTGAAAGAGAGGCTGTTCCAGCCCTTCCTGCACTGGGAATAAGTAAAACAGCTGACACGGGAGGGCTATAGTCCATTAAAATGAATTCTTGGCAGATACCATTGCTAATTGCTAACGTGTTCTGGTATGGGTTCCAGCTGTGCATGGGTTCCACCCTGCACAGCTGGAATGAAGTCCCACTTTTGGAAGCTTTCAGACAAACTGCTGCTCTGAGGACTGGGCTGCTCCAGTGTGGGGTGAAATGCTGTAGCAATAATGAACTATTATTTCCTCCCTTTGGCCTTGCTTTTAATTGCAGTGCTGAGCAATACCAAGTGCTTTAAGTGACAGGACTGGGCTGTCACCTTTCTGTCACCAGAGTGAACACTGCCTCCAGCACCAGTCTGATCCACAACCTTCAGCCTGAGGAATGACAAGTGGAGGGAGGGACAGTGTTAGGAGAAGAGTTTGTTTGTTTAAAAAAATACACATTGTAGAAGTTTCACACCAACACACGCTCCTGTGAGGAAGATGACAGGAGTATCAAGACCAACAGCCCTGTGCAGAGAATGGCCACTGCAGCCCTGCTGGGATAGATTAGCCCCAGCTGGCTCCACTCCCTCCTCCATCCCACCTCCATGACCTGGCACTGGGAGGAGGGAGAAGCATGGGATGTGAGAAATTCACACTGAGATACAGTTTAATAAAAAACCAAAAGAATTTATTCCCCACTTGGGCAGGCAGGTATTCAGCCACTCCAGGAAAGCAGCATGCTGTCCTTCCTACCATTCCTAAAATTACCTGGTACTCCCAACATTTCCTTGCTATTCTGGTAACAGCCATTATCAGCTGCAAGCATAAAGCAAATGGGTAAAAATCCTGAACTGTTTTATTAATTCAGTAACCTATCCATGGTGAGATGGGGTAAGTGTGGTTTCCCAAAGCAACCACAGATCAGCACAGCAGCAAGGCCTTCCCTGGGTACACTTCACTCCCAGGAGGGAACTTGAGCTCTCAATTCCCCACAGATCCTGCTACTTGAACACAACCTGCAGGTTGTGCTTAGGACCTGTGATCTCCACAAAACCCCTCAAATTTCCTAAAAAAGGTATACAGACATAGACACATAGCATACACACAAGAGACACCCAGCACTGGTACCTTTTCTCTCTAGCTGGTGCTGCATAGGGCTGCAGAAGGCACACACGTGCCTGTCCCAACCTGCCCTCTGTTTTTCACCCTGGGGCACACTGCCTGCTTCCCCATCCCAACTATGAACAGCAGGGTCATCACAACTGATTTCTTAGTTAGAAATGAAGTTTATTTCAATGCACCAATAAAAAAAAAAAAAGCCCAACATTTTCAGATCACAGAACACAAACACAACAGAAGAGTTTTGTATTAGTCTGCTAACAAGACTTTTAGAAGATAGAGATTCATGCCAATTGCTAGTCAATAGAAACAGCCTTCTAGGACTAAGCCCTTACATCACAAAATCCCTTATAATGTAAACAAAATAATTTTTTTACTAAACTTCTTAAATTTGAACCCATTCTTTTAGGACTTTCATTCCTTCAAGGGCTTCCTGATGGTGAGTGACTGAAAGGAAAAAAAAGACAACAAACCATTAAGAACAACTCCTACAGCAAAACCAACAGAAACTGTGCATGCTACCCCAGGCTTCCTCTGGAGTTCTGCCCCTATTTTCATTTACAGTTCTCAAATAATGAAAGAAGTGTTGTATTTTACACTTCAACTTAAAAACTGCTGAAGTTTGAAAGCTGAACACTTAATTAAGTGAGCTGAGACATCAAGCTTGCTCAGAAATCTCAATTCCAGCACATACTTCTCTCTGGTAACACAGGAAAACTTGTTCCTTCACAGAGCACAGCACAGCTTGGCAGCTGTGCAACTCCTGAGCCTGCAGGAGTCACCAGGCAGGAATTTAATCCTACACTACTTCACTGGCTTGCTCCACACCTTACATTACTCACTTGTTCCCTAGATTCTGAATTCCTCAGAAACATTGCATTAAAGGTTTCCTTAGCAGCAGCTGTTCTTATTCCTTAGCTATATCATTACATTCTGACTACCAGCAGCAGGCAATGCCCATAAACAATTTATCTTCTCACAGTTCAGATTTAGGAAAGTAAAAATCCTGAGCTTTTATCCTTGCCCAACTGAACTTCTCTAGGAACTGCTCCAGCTCAAGTGCTATTGAACCACAGGACAGACTCCAGTTGTAAGACATTCCTACCTTCTCTTTGGAGATGGTGATCTGGACTTGGAGCGGCTGTTTAAAAACAAACAGACAGACAGACCAGTCAGTGTGGTTGGTACACTTGGGTGCTCTCAGTAACCACTTCTGACCATTTAACACCAGAACAATTTGATGTTGTTAAATTCACTGACACTGCTGGTATCAAGTGTACCCAGGTACTTTAAGCAAGAAGCTGCAGGTGAGAAGGAAAAATGCTGGAAGCTGGAGCCCTTGGGAAAAGAGCAACGCACAGCTTCAAAGCTGCTGTAAATCACAGTAACCCTGCAAAGCAGGAGCAGGGAATCGAGCAGAGTTAGGGAGAGGGAGAACTACAGACACTTAAGAACAAAGGTAGGAGAAAACATGCCCCAAATCCTGTCAAAACTTTTTGGGTTTTTTTGTAATAATGAGTGTAAAACATCTGTATGCAAAATCCTGGAAGAATTGCCTACTGTCCCACAAAAAATCAGCTGTTCAGAAAACCCCATAATGTATGAAAAATGTTTTTGAAATCGGTTATGAAAAGTAAGAAACCAACCCTGCAACTGAAATACCAGTCCAAACAGAGATTTTGAATCATGAGGGAAAAAACCAAAGAACCCCACAAAAAACCCCACCAACCGAAACAAAAACCAACTGAGTGGTACTTGTATTTGAACGCTCACCTTTTAGCAGGTAAGCCAGATTTAGATCTACCATGAGACTCAGACCTACAACAGGAGAAAAATAAAGCTCAGCAAAGCAGCCAGTGGGCATGCAAACACATGGAGAGTTAGCTACACCAGCAACAGCAAATTCACCCCAGGCAGCAGCACCAACCACAGAGGGAAGGCTCTGTGCTGCAGGCCTTCCCCAGGACCTTCCAAGGGAATCCTTCAGCTCTTTCTGCAGAGACCCCACTCATCAGAAGGCACGAGTGCAAGCACAGGAAGCTCCCCAGCAAAGCTTCAGCTGCCAGTTCCACAGAACACCAGACCAGACTCCCACACTTCCTTCCTACCTGCAAGTATCCCTTCTAGGAAGGGAACAATAGTTTCAAGTATCATCTTAGAAAGTATTTTAACAGCACATTAAAAGCCTGGAATCAGCCACAAGTAAGTGTGTGTGCTGAAGAGTTGATGCATTCTTCAGCTCAAGCTCCCAATGCCAATTTTATTCAAGCATAATACAGATTTTGCACCAGAATCTGGCTACTAATGAGTAAACTATTCCCAATTTAAATCTACTTGAATAGTGAAACTCTCCTCCCACATTTATTATGTGACTTTATCAACTCAAATTTATTGGCTGTTACTTAAAAAATATCTTCCTTGAGTGTCAGAATTCAAGCTATCACTCGACATCAGAATGCTCCATTCAACAAGCCTGGCCAAAAAAGCAAAATACTATTACTCTATTTCTGCTCAGAACTGTTTTTGAAGGATAATCAAAATTCACCTTTACCTGGCCTATTAACTCACAGAAATACTACACACACTGCTGGCACACATTAAACAAAATGTTACGTGCCACTGCTTTGAAACCTTCCTGGTCACTATCCTGAGCCACTGTCTGGCCCCTTTCCCCCCCTCACAACAAGTAACTTTTCACTGGATCATAGTTACTGAAGATGAGAATGCTCACAACCACCCAGAACTGGTACTCAGCAGCATGAGCATCTCTTCCACTGCTAAGTAGAAGGCAGCACAGCACACAAAACCATCCTCAATTTACTACATACCTAAGAATTAACTTGCTTAAAAAAATTCTCTCCACAGACCTTAAATTGTACACCACTGCTTTTGTCTGTGAAAAGGCATAAATTGTCAAGTGCAAATATTGCTCTGCTGGACAGCCTTCTAAGTGCTTCCAGAAAAATTCCCCCAGAGAAGGGGGAAAAAAAATTTAAAAAAACACCACCACAAGCAAACAACACACCAAAACCACTACTGGTTTGAATCAAAACGAGTGTCTCACCTGCTTCGAGGCCATACAACAGACCGGGACCTGGAGCGTGACCTGGACCTAGATCTGGAAAAAAAAAACAATGGAAGCTCTACTACCACATACTTCATACAGGTGAGACAGAAACAAGTTATTGTAAATGTCCCAGAAGACTGAAAACTTTGTTGGACTCTTGGTTTTGCAGAAGTCATTTTTATTATTAGAAGGCTGTGGCACCTCTGGTCAGTAGTGCCAGGCAGGTAAGATGAATCCCCCACTGTCTTATTGGACTAAGCAATTACACCCTGTACACTTGAAGCTGAATTTGGAAACCTTAATGATAAAGCAAGGCTGTAACTTTGGTACAATGTCAGAAAGAAAAAAATAACATCTCAGAAACAGTGGTTCCAAAACTATACTCTTAAATTTTAAACAAAGTATTCAGAGTAGCTCTTATGCATGTAACACCACAAAGGTTCCTACCAACATATGGACTGCAAAACAAACTTACTGATTACATTATAAATATATATAGAGAGATACTTGATATTTCAGTTCCACGTTATGTGCCCTTCAACAATGCTGTGGGTTTAACAGCAACCACGTACCTTGACCTTCTTAGAGAACCAGAGCGGGACCTGCGGGGTGAGAATGATCTGTATCTGCGGGGAGACATCGACCGGGACCTGCGGTAGGAAGCTGACCTGGATCTACAAAACAAACCAAAAACCAACCCATCACTGCAAGGTACTTTTCACAACGACTACAGAAAAAAAAGGAGGGGCCTACAGAGGAAGGAGTAAGAATGAAAACACAGAAGGCAGAGCCCTACCTCCTACCACGGCTGCGGCTGCGTGACCGGGAATACCTTCTTCCTCGGGACCTCGAGCGGGATCTAGACCGGGACCTGGGTTGAGGTTAGAAAAAACAGGTATCAGCAGACAGCTGCAGCAACCAGCACGTGTGAGGCCCTGCTGAAGTCAAAACTTTTTTCAGACAACTAAAAAGAGGATTTAAAAATAAAACAAAAAAAAAAACCAAAAACCAAATCAAACAAAACAACAAAAACACACCACTAGCATCTGTCAGTTGGAAAAATGTCTGGGCCTACTTGTCTTGAGCATTTTTACTACCTAGAAAAATGTTAAAAGCTGAATTACATTGCAGAATTACATTAGAATAGAAAACACTGTAATGCGTATTTAAAATAAACCTTGCAAGTTTGCAGGTCGACCCTCTTTGGCCCAAGGTCTAGCAGATCTAGACGATCTAGAAGTATCTATAGGCGAGCGCTGCATCTAGGTAGGTGTTCTCTTCAATCTAACGACGATCAAACTGACAGCCCAATGAGCCAGGGTGAGGCTTGATTGACGCAAGAAGATTTTTCTAGGTGGGAATGTGGTCAATCTGGTGTTCCTCTTTCTAAACCGGAGGGGGGCCCCAATTGAAAGCCAAATTTACTGTTACGGCGGTCACCGTCTCAAATTTTCTGCCCTTAAAGAATAAGGTGAAGCTACGTGTAGATGGCTCGAGGGGATCTGGCCTCTTATGCTGATCACCTCAAGGTCTAGGAGGATCTTAAGTGTCGGATTTGCAAGGCGCCTCAGCATGAAATCTTAAGGCTCGTGACATTCTGAATCAAGGCGACTGACTCAAACGAAGAAACCTGAAAGGTTTTGACCAGGTTGATTATTAAAATATTAACATTTTATATGTATTAGCAAAAAAAAAAAAATTTGTGATATACACCTGTTGACTTACGACAATTAGAGTTAAAACTGGTGTAACATTGTGTTCTTTGCTAACAAGAACTACACAAAAGCGAGCTGGCGAAGCAACGCGGCCGCCCCGGCCCCGCACGTACCTGCTCCTCCTTCGCCGGCTATAGCGGTGACAGTCATAGGCATAGTGGCCTTTCTCACCACACTCGTAGCATCTGTCGTTGGGGTCGAAGGGGCGCCGGGCAGGGGGCCGGTCGTAGCGGGAGCGGCGCGGCATCCCTGTGGATACTTCCACTCTGACCCTGGAGCCGCATATTATCCTGCAAGACACAGCAGCTACTAGCTAAAGGAATATTTTCCTCTGGTGCGCTCAAGCAACGAACATGAGAAATCCCTGATGGGTGTGGCGTAAGGAGATCGAGGGCTGTGGCCCTTAAAGAAGTCCCAGACATGCACGTACTTCCCATCGAGGCCAAGCACAGCATCTTCAGCATCCCGGGGGTCTTCGAACTCCACGAAGGCGAACCCCGGCGGGTTCCTGGCGATCCATACGGTTCTCAGCGGTCCGTAGTAGCTGAAGGCTCTCTCCAGCTCGCCTTTGCCGGCGCCCGTGCCCAGGTTCCCCACGTACACCTTGGTCTCTGAGGGGACAAGCGGCCGCCATGTCAGTGCCGCGCGCGGCGCCGGGCACGCGGCCGCCCCTCCCCCGCTCCCTCCCCGCCGCCATCTTTGACACCGCGTCCATCTTAGAGCGCTCCCGCCGGGCCGCGCCCGCCCTCCACAGACCCCGCCGCCGCGGCGAGCGCCCCCGGCGTGCCCCGGCCCTTCGCCACCGTCCCTCTCAGCGGCCGCCTGACGGAACGACCACTTTCTCCCACCGCCGGAGCGGCACGAACGCCGCCGCCGCTCCCGCCACCTTTCCCCTCGCCCCCCTGCCCACAGCAGAAGCCCCCACGCGCCTCTGAGACTCCCCAGGCTCCCCGCCGTCCCCACCGTATCGCCCGTATCGCGACATCCTGCCGATGACAGCGCGAGCCCGGGCAGGCGCGAC
>VYZP01027902.1:0-41881 GCA_013400635.1 Hypocryptadius cinnamomeus
CAGGAGGGGCTAAGGGAGCTGTGAAAGGGGCTCAGCCTGGAGAAACGGGGGATCAGAGAGGACCTTCTGGCTCTGCACAACTCCCTGACAGGAGGGGACAGCCGTGGGGGGGGGTCGTGCTCCGCTCCCAAGGGACATGACAAGGAAAAACGCCCTCAAACTGAGCCAGGGGAGGTTCAGGTTGGAATTTCCTCACGGAAAGGGCGGTCAGGCTTTGCAAGGGGCTGCGCGGGGCGGTGTTGGAGTGCCCATGGCTGGAGGTGCGGCGCTGAGCTCTCTGGGCAGCCCACAAAGCGGGCACCGGGCGCAGTTTGGGTCCCGACGCCCCTGGCAGGATTCTCCCCCCTCAGGCATTCCCGCCCTGCCGAGCCCGCACGTGACCCGGCGGCGGCGCCACGTGACCCGGCGCACGTGACCCGGCGCCATGGCCGCCAGCCGGTACCGGCGCTTCCTGCGGCTCTGCGAGGAATGGCCGGTGGAGGAGACCAAGCAGCAGCGGGACTTCGGCTCGTTCCTGCGCCAGAGGGTGGCACAGGCGTTCCGCGAGGGCGAGAACACGCCGGTGAGGGGCGGGAGGGCGGCACTTCAGCGGCGCCGGCCTGGGAGGGCGCGGGGAGCGGCCCGGCGGTGGCTCTGAGGGGGCTCTGAGGGGCCGGGGCGGAGCGCGGGGTTCGGGGCTCGCACGCGGCTCTGCCCCGGGGCTCGCTGGGCTGCGTGCCGGCAGGAGGCTGTGCTCGGGGCTTCGTGGAATATTAGGACATCCTGTGCTGGGAGAGAACGGGAAATCCAGGGGTGATGGAGTCCTGCTGCTCCCGGGCCGGGCTCGGCAGCCTTTGGAACACACATCCCAGGAATGATTTGGAATACCGGCCACGGGCTTGTGCCTCCACGGGGCAAACTGTGCGCGGGACACCTGAGCTGTACCTGGGACAAATGATTGGTAGCCAGGACACCGGGGTTGTACCCGGGACCACCTGGTTTGTACCCTTGACACTGGGCTTGTAGCCAGGACACCGGGGTTGTACCCGGGACCACCTGGTTTGTACCCTTGACACTGGGCTTGTGACCAGGACACCTGGTTTATGCCCAGGACAATTTATACCCAGGACACCTGGTTTATGCCCAGGACAATTTGTGACCAGGACAATTTGTACCCAGGACACCTGGTTGATGCCCTGGACAAAGGTTTATACTCAGCACAGCTGGTTCATACCCAGGACAGCTGTTTTATCCTCAGGACAACTGGTTTATACTCAGTTCTTGCGCCCTTTACACCATGTTCTTTGGAGAACCCCGTTCCTCTGGTTATGGGAGTGGGGTACAGGGCTTTGGGAGTTTATCAGCTGTGCTGGAATCCAGTTAATTCCTGTGGTGTCCTTACCTTCAGGGTGGGATGATGGGATGCTGCAGCACTGCCTGACACTGATGGAATGCAGCGGTTGTACAATTGAATTCCGCCTCCAGCTGTAATTCTCTTGGAGTTTAGGCTTTGCTGCTGAAATAAATTAGGGAATCTGCTGCCTGACTTGGCTGCAGACCTTCCCAGGCACGGAGGTGTTGCTGCAGAATGCAAATGTGCCCTTTCTTAGCATAAAAACATTGTTCCAGAGATGCGTTTTCACCTCAAGGGGCCATTAGAAGCTCCTAATCCGGTACTGGTGACCAGAATAGTCTGCAGCAGGCATTTTGGGAAGGGTTTTATTGCTTTTCCATATGCTCAGGACAGCTTAATGTGTTGCACCAGTTGGCTCCAAGATCCCAAAGCTGCCACTGATCCTGGAAATCTGAATTGATGCCTGCAGCAGTGGTGGCAATTTGTGTGTGGAGAGGAATGTGCTGGCAGGAGGAGCTTCTAAGAGGGGAACTAGAGCCACAGGGCTTCTTTAGCCATCTAATGGAACGAGATTTGCTGGATTTCCAGGGGAGGGATGCTGCTTGTGCCACTCTTTTAATGGCTGGATCTGCTGGAGCATTGGCAGGGGGTGTTTGGGCTGCAGGGCACAGGTGGGGATCACCTGCAGGGGGATGTGGCTGTCCCTGTATCCTCTTTCCTGCACAGACCCTTTCCTTACTCTTCCTATTTCATCCTGACACCTTTCTCTTGGCATTATTTTTACTCTTGACCTGTTTTAACCATTCATGGACCAGCATTGAGTTCTGGGCTGAGCTGAGCTCATTGCACCACAATAAAAAACAACAGGGAAAACATTGTAGACTGGAAAAGCAGCTGAGCAGGGACTGTGCCAGGCAGAGACACCAGGGTGAGCCAGATCTTCCAGCTGAAATAGAAATCCAGTTACCCTTCAAGCTGTTCCTTGTCATTTGTGCTGATTTCCCTAATCAATTACAGGCTATTTTTAGCCCCCTACAGGGAGTCCTGGCACCTTGTCCTGGGTGATTCCCTACAATGAGGCAGGTGACAGAAGTGGCCTCGCAGCAGGAAGGGCCACAGATTTCACAGCACCAGCCAATAACATTCTCTGGGGCCGTGCATTCAGTCAGATCTAGTTGATGCAGAGTTTCAGATCCATTCTGGAAATCCCAGGTGTTGTTATTCCTGCAGGCTGAGCTGGTGGGAGATGGAGGGGAAAAACCTGCAGCAGGACAGCAGATGGACAATATCCAGCAGTGGACTGGGAATGTTGAGCTGCTCCTTCATGGCCATTGTCCCTTGGAACGAGGAGGGTTTTTGCTATGGAGGTATAAAACCAGACTTGTGTGACACTTGTGTCCCCTGCAGATCTCTGACCCCGAGGCCTGTGACCAAATGTACGAGAGCTTGGTCAGGATCCACACCAACTTCTACAAAAACAAGGTGAGAGCTGAGGCACTGCCCCTCTCTTTGCTGGGGAGCCACCACCTGCTGCAGGATTCCTGGGAATGGCAGCATGCCTGGGAATGCCTGAGGGACAGCTGAGGGGTGGATGCAGCTGTGCCTGTGGTCACCCAGGGCAGCTGCTGGGTGGACAGGGTAGGCCTGGTTCTTGGTGTGGGTGAACAGAATCCCAGCTGAAAACGCTCTCAGACTGTGCCAGCTGGTGACACTTGAACCTTTTCCATGCACTACAAGTGACTTCTTTGTCTCTCTCCCTCCTTTTCCTGCTCTCCTGGGAAGTACCCACGCCTGAAAGACACCACCTTCACTGGGGTGACAGTGGAGGATTGCAGGACGATCCTGGCCACAGGTACTGCTGCTGGGCTTGGTCTGAGAGGACAGGGGAAAGGGACATTCTGGTTTTTGGGGTGCTCCCTTGCATCTCTCCTCAGCCCTGGCACTGGAAGGCACCAAGGGGCTGCCTGCAATTCTGTGGAAGTGTTGGATGAGGAGTAAGTTCAGGAATAATTCAGTTGAGGAGTAACTCAGTATATTGGGGTGAAGAATCAATTGGGTTTTGCACTGTCAGGAACCATAGAGGGTTTGCAAAGGCTCTGTGGGGTCAGACAGCAGGATCTGTGTGGAAGGAACACGTTTGCTACGTCAGCCCAACACTGAGCTCAGCTTCTCTTTCACCATCTTCCAATTCCCTTCGTATTCCTTCTGTGTCAGGCCTTGGGAAGGAGTGGTTGCCCCACACAGAAATGCTCTCACCACATCCCTTATGAAGGGCAGAGCTGGGAGCCAGAGCAGTTTTGTTCTGCTCCAGTTCCTAACTTTGATTGCAGTGCGTGGAAACTGAGTATCAGTTGTTGGTGATAAGAGACTCCCTGCATTGATTGGAAGGGAAACCAACCTCGCCTCAGGCCTGGAATGAAAATTCATTAAGAAGAAAAGTCAGGAAAGGAAATTAGATGGAAGGCAGAGCTGTTTTAAGAGGATTTCATTCCTCTGCTTGCCTGCTTATCTTCCTCTGGCCCCATCTCTGTCTCCCTTCTCCTTTTGCAGACATTCTGAAACAGATGGAAGACAGGAAAAACGGGACGTGGAAAAGACTGCGGGAAAAGTTCTCTGCCAAGAAACCCGAGGAGGGCTTGAAGTGAGGGCCCTGCTCTCAGCTTCTCCACTGTACATATCCCTGAAGCTCTGTGTGTTGCCATGATGAATAAAACCACTTATTCCTCTTAGCAACAGCATTTTTGTTCAGCCCTACCCTTTACATTCTTCATATTTAGTGCCTCCTTTTTTTCTGCTGAGAATCTGGGGCAGAGCTTAACACATCCATGCTGGAGCAATGTAGGGAAGGGAACTTTGTGGTGTCAAACCCGGCCCTTTGTATCTCAAAAAATGGAACAAGCAGGAGCTGCCCAGAGGGAGGAGGTGCAGCTTTAAATGTTCTTGTGAAGAGAACAGAGAGGATGTGAAAACCTCTCTGTGCTTGTGTTTGTGTGTTAGCCCAGGGACCAGGGCAGTGCAGGGAGGGAAAACTTTAATCACCACATTTATTTTCCTTCGGAGAAGACAGAGAGGACGGAGGGTGACTTTGCCATGGTGACAGTGGAGCACTGCATGAGTTTAATTGAGATTTTAATCAGCTGCTGCAGAGCTGCTGCTGCTGCTGGAGGAGCCAGCTCTGTGCAGATTCCCCCCAGCCTGAGGAGAGGGATGTGTGGGTTAGTGCAGAGCTGAGGGTGAAGGCAGGATTAAATGACATGCTGCTAGATGGAGCCATAAACACATTTCAAGTGTTCTGCAACTTCACTGTTATGGGCTTTTTTATTCCTTTTTAGAGCTTTACTGCTTTCATCAGTGTCTGTTCTTGGGCTTGGAGCTGGGGCTGGCTTGGGAAGGATGAGTGTCTGGAGCAGAGCTGTGCCAGGGCTCCACAGCACCAACAGCTGCTCCTTTTTATGGGTTTCAGCAGTGATTTCCTGGCAGGCAGTGAAAGAATTTGAAACTGCAGCAGGCTCTGGTTCAGAGCTCCAGGAACCAAGGCTGGTGCTGGTGGTGGCTCTTCATGGCAGCATTTGGCAGAGGATGTGCAACACCTGGAGCTGGGAGCAGCGGGCTAGGGAGCACCTTGGGTGCCAGCCCTGCTTTGGGTTCTGTCCCAAAGCCCCATCACACACCAGAGGGCACAGGGAGGGGACTTTCTTTACCACATTGAATGTTTTATTATAACATGATTCTGTATTTAATTTAGTTAAGGCAATTTACACTTCAGTTCTTAAGTAACAATGATAACAACTAAAAAAAAACAAAACAAAACAAAACAAAAAAAAAGGTAAAACATGACACCAGAGATGAAACTAAAACACAGGACACCCCTTCACAGTGAACTCCTGTAAACCTGCAGGCTCCTACTACTGCTGCCCAAAGATCCTTGGTCCACAGAAGGCAAAAGACTTTAGTTCCCACTAGGACAAGCTCAGCTCCTCATCTGGCAAGTTAATTAAATTAAATCCACCTCCTTGAGTTCAGCTGCTCTTTGCTGCACCACAGGATGGAGAGAATTCTGTAAATGGAGAGGGGTCAGCGTGGAGCTGGCAGAGCAGATAACGAGGGCTGCTTGGCAAATATCCACAGGGACAAGTGGCACTCGGAATAAGTTAAATAGTGCGGCCCTACAGCTACTTACCCCACAGCCGAGGGGCTGGAGCACATGGAGATAAAGATACAACCCTCCACAGTTGCAAAATAAAAGAGTTATTGCAATGAGGAATGAAAGTCCTGTATGGTTTATCTTCCTACGAGGGTGTTAGAAAAACACCTGGGCCCAGGTGTGGGGTGGACTCCGGTCAGTCCCTGCTCCTGGCATTGCTTACAAGCTCTAAGGGAGATGCTGCCTGGGAAGCCCTTTCCATGTGGTCCATTGTCCCCAGACAGTGACAATCCACGCCTGGAGCCCAGGGAGGAGCAGCCTCCTCAGCTGACACAGGTGCAGTCCCTCGGTGGCTGGAGCTGTGTCTCAGTGGTTCATGGTGTTCTGGACATCCACAAACCCCATCCTCTGCCTGCGCTTCCGCTGCTCCGTCATCTGCAATTCAACAAGGGCATGCTGAGGCAATTCCAGGCCCTCCTGCTTTTGGATGTACTTCCCAAGTGTCTGACTGTGCTGCTTTGAGCCTCTGCCAGCAAACTCTGAGCTGGTGAGGCACTTCCCAAACCCACGTGTCCCAGGTGTCCCCAATTCCCCTAAAAAAGAGCTGCAGGAGCCCTGTGCTTGTCTTTGTGCTGCCTTGGGAAGGTCCTTTCTCCCATTCCCTGCCCTCAGTAGCTATTTTGGGAAAGACAGAGGGTTCCTGCAGGGGATATCCCATTTCCCATACCTGTTCCTTCAGCTCGTTCAGCTGGGAGGTGAGGTGGGACACGAGCTTCATGGTGGTGTTGAGTTTGTCCTGCAGATTGCGGATCTCGTTCTGCTCCCCTTCCCCTTCATTGCTGACCAGAGACATGGCTCGCATCCGGGGGAACCAGTCCAGGTTCTTGTTCTGGGAACGTGACCATGGACAAGGGCAGTTGGGGTGAGAGGTCAGAGAAGAGGAGGGAAGATAGGGTTTAACAGGCAGCATCCCTGTGCTTTGGGATTAAAGAAACTCTCTTTGCAAAACTCTGCCATTTTTCCATGCATGGTCCCTTTCTAGGTTCGCTCATGGCCTCAAGTGCAGAAGTTTTTCTTTCCTTGCTTTCCTTTCCCTCCCTTGCCTAGAAACCCCATTGAAGCCCCACTCCCTGCTTGGTTCAACCCTTCAACCCACGGGACAAACCCTTGAACAGACCACGTGGAAAAAACCAGCAAAGAACGAACTCGGGCACTGCGCCATCAGCCAATATTTTCCAAAAGGATTTCCCAGAGCTGTTTTTCCTTGGCCAGCCCCTTGTTCCCAGGGCAGGCAGGTTGGGATAGCCAAGGAGCTGCCCCAAGGGCACCTGTACCTTGATCATCTGTGCCACGTAGCTCTCGGGGCCAGTGTAGTCAGTCTTGTTCTTCACCCGCACCAGCACGATGAAGTACAGGTAGTTCCACATGTTGTGCTCATATTTGATGTGCTCCTCAAAGGACACGGTCTTGTTGTCAAACTTGTCCCTTTCCAGCCCTGGGAAAGGCAGGGAAGGGTGGAGAAGGACAGGGAAGAGATGGAGAGGGGAGGAGGTGAGTGAGCAGCAAACACGTGGAAGGAAATTCAGCCCAGTGCATCCCCTCCCAAAGGTGACATTTAAGTGCTTTTAATAATTAGTTGGCATTTAGCACATAAACATCCAAACCAAGGGGCAACAACCCAGCTGGGGGTTCAGGAGACTTCTGTTTAAAATCACAGAATCAGAGAATCATGGAATGGTTTGGGTTGGAAGGGATCTTCCACCCTCTTACAGTATCCCAGGTTGCTCCAAGCCCTGTCCAACCTGGCATTCAACACTTCCAGGGATGAGGCAGCCACAGCCTCTCTGGTCACACTGTGCCAGGGCCCCACCACCCTCACAGGGAACAATTTCTTCCCATGTCCTGCTGGCTCTGCCTCTGCCCAGTAAAATAAACCCAGAGGATCTTTAGAGGAAAAAGCAGGGAGATTTACTGGGGTTTTCTTTTTTTTTTTTTTTTTTTTTTTTTCCTGCTGCTGCTGTAGGTGTGACTTCCAGCAAAACTTAAANCCTGCTGCTGACTGAAAGGATTCCAGAGCATTTTCTCTATTCTATTTCTCCAGTGATATGCTGCATTTTTCCCCCACTGGCCAAGGGAAGGTCTCAGCAGTGAGATGCACAGCGACAAGAATCCCACAATGTGGTTTTAGTTTAACACCTCATTAGCAGGGTGAGGAACAACTCTGAGAATTTCCCTCCAGCTGTGCCCTTGTTTGAACCCCTCCCAGTGCAATGACCCCTCGATGAACAGATTCGAGTTTTGCAGGGATAAATAAAAAACAGAATCCAGCTGAAATTATTTTCCTTCCCCCAACCTGGGAGGGGTGGAGGAGCTTTGGGGCAATTCCTGTATTCCCAGTGCTCACCACAAATAAAACAGGTGGTCTTCAGGATCTCTTCCTTCTTCTGTTTCTCGCTCCTCAGATCAGCAAAGGTGTCAATAATGACCCCAAAGATGAGGTTGAGGACAATGATAATGACAATGAAGAAGAAGAGGAGGTCGTAGACAACTCGAGCAGGGAACAAGGACTCCTGTAATGGAAAGAGAAGGAGAATTGGGTGTCTTGCACAGCTCTTCTCCAGCCAGCCCTGTGACACAGCTGTGGCTGAGGCACCAGGGGAGGAGGAGAATGTGAGAGATGGAGCTGGATGTGTTGCAGCTCGCAGGGAGAGGGGCCAGCAGTGATTGCAGCAGGGTTTGGCAGAAGAAAGAAGTCCCAGGTGCTGTCCCCACTCACATCCTTGGAGGGTTTCCTCAGGATGTCCCCCACGCCGCCGCCGTTGCGCAGGCCGTGGTTGAGGACGGTGACAATGCACATGAGCAGCGTGTCACAGGCACGTTCCCACTGCTCTGGGTCAGCTTCTGGGGAGGAGAGCAGGGCAAGGACTCAGAGCACAGGCAGAGCACCAGACCCTGGCAGTGGCATGGTTCCAGCTGCAGTGGCAGTGACACAGGAGCAGCTGCCTGTTGTGATGTCCCAGCCAGCAGCTCCTCCAGCAGCCAAATGCTGCTGCAGCTCCCACCTCCTTTCTGATTAAATCAATCCACCCCAACATTTTTTATGCCAGGGTCAGTGCAAAATTCACAGGCCTCTTGCCCAATATGTCCCAGGAAGGAGATTGAGTTTCTTCCTTGGAAAAGCTGGGATTTTCCTTAGCTGCCTGGCAAATCCACACTGCCACACACAGCTGGCATTTCCACAGGGCTCTCTTACCTTCCAAGGCAGTGGGTGCAGCAGAGCAGCTGATTTTGTCACTGCTGCACGACTCCATGAAGGTCTCCATGTTCTTTTGCATCCCCAAGGGATCATCTGCAAGGAAGAGACCCCAGTGCTGTGAGAGCAGCACCTCTCCCTAGGAAACCACTGCCACAGGCTCCCAGGAAGATGCCAACCTTCCTGGGAAAAACTTGCCTCATATCCTCCTACTTTTTCTAGGCCCTGAAGCTTTTTCTCGGAGTTGAGACCCCACAGAGCTGATCCTTCATTAGTAGCTCTGTGCCCCCTTCTCTGCCACCACTAACCCCAAACCCTGCTCTGTGCAGCACGAGCACAAAGCTGTCCTCTTTGTGACCCCAAAACCAGTGCTCCCAGTGTAAAAACCCACACAGCACACCCTGAGATGTGTGTGGAGTGTCCCACAGTGTCCCACGACCCCGAGCACTGCCCAACCTTTGGCTTTGCTGTCCGGCAGCCGGTCCACCTCGAGGATGAAGTCATCCTTCAGGAACAGGAAGCCCACGATGGAGAAGAGGTAGACGAGGATGAGGGCCAGCAGGGCTGTCAGCAGGATGGAGCGCCCGTTCCGCGTCACGCTTTTGATGACATTAAACAAGGTCTCCTCACGGTAGATCAAGTCAAACAGCTGAAAGGACCCAGGAGCAAAGAAATGCTGCGGGGTGCTTCTCTTGATAATGCCTGGCCTATCTATATCCCCTTTTATCCTGAGATCTTGGATCGCTCAGCAGACCTTGACTAACTTTTCTCACAAAGCCTTTAAGTTTCCCAGCTTACTGAAGGGAAGCAGAGAAGAATGGAGTGACTTATACACAGCAGGAGAGCCAAGAATAGGCCACATGTACCCTGGCTCTGCCCTCGACAGCTCACGTTGCCTCCCAGCTGACCCAGATAAAGCACACAGCAGATTAGAAGGAGAGATACAGCCCAGGACCAGGAGAGAGACAGCGATAGATACTGTCAGGAGGCAGAAAGCTCAGCCCATGCAAAGATTAGAGCACAGGGAATTGTTCTCTCCGCTATCAATCAGCCCCTGGGAGGTGTCACAGGAACCTTCCAGCTCCTAAAGCAGCAGCCAGGCTGCCTGTGCCCCCAGGCACCTGAATTTATCATACCAGGATGCTGTAGAAGAGCTCGTGCACAAAGAGCCCCAGGACGCTGGTCACGATGTAGCCCACGTGGTACAGGAATTCCACATCCATGATCATGGCCTTGTAGCCACGGATGAAGGTGCCTCGGTTGCCCACGAAGCTCACCACGAACACGATCTTGTTGGTCAGCTGGGGACAGCCAGAAACGGGAGGGAGTGGGGTTTGCTGTGCTCTGGGAACACGGGACAGCTTCCTGATCCCCCAGCAGGTGGAGAACTCACATTGAGAGCCCCCAGGATGTTGAGGGTGAGCCCGATGCCCAGGTAGTAGATGGAGCGCAGGATCAGGGCCACCAGCAGCGGCCTCACCCCGTAGCGCTTGGTGAACAGGGCCATGATGGAAAAGCAGATCAGGATCCAGAATAGCAGGGAGATCAGTGGGGAATCCAGCACTCCTGGCAAGAGGAACACATGGATGCTAAAGGCAGGGGCACTGCTGCTGCCAGGTTGTCCAGCCACACTAATGAGGTCTTTATCAGAAATGATGATGCTGCACTGCAGGGTTTGTGTTGGTTCAGATGGTTTTTGCTGATACATTTTCTAATATCTTTTATCCGAGAGCTCAGAACCACTGTAGGTGATGGAGACTTTGCCTGATAACAGGAATGTATCCCATGACTGCTCCCCACATTGTACAAACAGGGGAAGGGCAGCCCAGGAGAAGAGAGGTTTCCCTGAGAAGGAAGGGGTGGGAGGGCTGGACACTGAAATCCTGATTAATCCTTTATCCAGCAGAAAGGAGCTGGGAGTAGGAGCCCAAGGATCTGCCTTTATCCAGCCCAAGGACCTGCTCCTTCCACCCCGAGGAGCAGCAGGTGCCTGGGCACTTACCCATGGAAGTGGCTTCCACGTAGGGGTAGAAGAAAGCAATGATGATGTTGATGAAGACGGCCAGGTTGAAGGAAATGCTTCCCCAGAGCGTCATTCTGCGGGAGAACCAGTACATCAGCGGCATGCCTGGGGGGAGAGGAGGCAACACACAAACCTCAGCCAGCCTCATGCCAACCGGGTCCTCCTGGAGCCCCTGTGCCCTCCTGGAGCCCCTGTGCCCTCCTGGAGCCCCTGTGCCCTCCTGGTGCCCTGTGGGCTCTGCAGCTGCTGCCCCCAGAGCGACCCAGCCTCCCACCTTCTTCAAACCATTCATGAAGTGTTTTTAAAACATTCCTGCTTGTCTGTTAGAGGAGTGCACCTTCTAACTGGCTCTGCTCACAATCCTTGGTTTCCCAGCCCTCTAGAAACCTGCTCTGAGACGCTGGAATCAGGTTGGCTCTGTCCTCCCCCACAGCTCTGACACCTCAGCTGCATCCCAGTATCCACAGTGTGACCCTCTACTCAGTTCCCAGGATTTCCAGCCAGGATTTCCACCCTGGAAGCACCTGAGCAGGTCTGCAGGGGGCAGAGAAACAGGTTTTATTTCCCATGTGCAGCTACGAGACCCTGGCTTAGGGGAAGGCAACTGAAAGGGCTTTCCAGGGAAAACACCTCAGCTGGAATCCCAGGGAACATGAGCAAGGTGCACCTCAGGCTGTGGAGAAACTGCCCTGGGAGCACAGAGGAGCCCCATGGCTGGGATTTTAACCTCACTCCCTGCACTCTGCCAGGTGTGTGGTGCTCTGCAGAGCTCGGGCAGCTCAGCCATGCCATTCCCAGGTGTGCAGCCCTTTCCCTGCAGGAATGTCCCCAGATTCCCAGCGGGGCAGCCCAGGTGAGGCTCTGCCTCGCTCTTACTGCGCAGCTTCTTCTGCCACTCCATCTCGTTGTGCAGGAAGGAGGACTGGTCAAAGAAGTCGCTGACTTTGCTGCCCTGCTCGTCCTGCTCCGTGGTGGTGAAGAGCCTGTACTTGGTCTCCTTGGTGAGGAACTCGCAGATCCCAGGCACAGGGAAGATGATCTGCTCCATGCTCCGGTCCAGCCGCACGATCTGCAGGATGCAGAGCCCTCAGATCCTGCCCTGCTGTGGTTTTTATCTCCTTCCCACATCCAGCTGTGACTTCCCTTCCTCCCTCCCACTCCACAGGGTCCAAATATTGTCAGCCCCTCATTTAAAAGCTTCCAAAGTGCCCCAAGCAGAGGCAGCCCTGGCTGGGGTAAGTGGGAGTGTGGGAATGGGGCATCCATGCCAAGGATGAGGTTGCTGGATCAGCTGCATCCCAGTGCTGCTGGGAGAGAAGGGCAGGGTCCAGGGGGCTGCTCATCCCTCAGTTCCTGGAGCTAATGCTCTTGTCAGCATGGGGGTGGGAAGAGGGAGCAGCTCCTAGTGCAAAATAATCGGACATGAGGCATCTGGAGCCAGGTGGGATTCATGGGCCATGGGCAGGATGGAAAGCCAACAGCCAGGAGGTCTTGCCTCGATCTGGGACGTGTGCTTCTCGTAATAAGCCAGCGGATCCTCCTCTTCCTCCTGCACTGGGGCCGTGGACTTCAGCATCTGCGACAGCTGCTTGTTGTTAAGGCTGAGCTGGATGGGGAGAGGGAAACGGAGAGGATGAGGATCCAGCCAGAAGCTGGATCCGACTGTTCCCACAACGTGCCTCAACATCTCCCACAGCTGATGAGGTTTTCAGGGAAAAGCAAATGAATTAAAGCTTCCGTGAGAGGTGCGAGTGCTCCCCGCGGTGACAGACAATCGATTCCCTGCAATAATTACATCCAAGTGCTGCTAATCCACAAATTACAAACCAGTGCTCACAAAACCCCAGGGGAAATCACATTCCTGCTGAATCTTGTCGGGATCTGAGGTACCTGGGCAAGGAACAGCAGCAAAGGACTCGGCCCTTCCCTTCTGAAGGGAAGGGGGGAAGTGGGTAAGGGCAGGTCCCCCCCAGGGCCACCAGCCTGTGTCACCCCACACACAGCAGGGCACACACACCTTTGGGCTTCTACCTCTGGCTAAAAAGGCATTTAGTGTCTCTCCCTCTTTAATCCCCTGGGGAACACCAAAATCTATCAAATCCTGAACAACAAAGCCCAGGTGGGCTCTGCAAGAGTTTTTACAGCCTCAGATCAGGGTGGATTGTGGGGGCTGTGCCTCTCCATACCATGGATGAGATTCCCTCCTCCTCCTCCTCCTGGATTCGCTTCACCGGCTTCAGGAGCTGCTGCAGAGACTTGTTGTGTCGGGAGAGCTGGGAGGGGAACAGGGGTGGTGACAGTGAGCACAGGATGGCAGGCAGCCACCAGCACACACGGGAGGGGGACATGGGGCACAGGGGGTGCAGGATGGCCAGCAAGCCATGGCTGCTCCCCACACCCAAAGGCACATGTGGCTCCCCAGGGAGGCCAATCTGGCTGGAGGAAAATGTGCATAATCATGGAGGGAAAAGTGCAACCTGTGAGCACAGCCTGGCAGGATGCTTTTACAGCTCCCTACCTGCAGTGCCAGGATATAAATGTTGTGTCCAACTTCCCGGGGGGAAACCTCGGCGTTCTCACACTCCTCCTCCTGCAGGTAGGCCTTCTTAATCACATCCACCTGCAAGGCAGCACAGGGGCACTGAGCTCCTCCCCTCTCTGTGCTTCCTCCTCCAGCCAGGATTTGGGCAGGAGGAGCAGCAATGGGGCAAGGGAGGCAGAAACTGCAGCACAACCCAGGGCAGAGGGTGTCCAGCTGTGGGTTGGGGGCTCAGTGGGACATTCCCAGTTCCCTCACCAATTCCTGGGGACGGAGGCTGATGAGGATCCGCTCGGCGTTTTCGCTGTCGTGCCTGCTCTCCATGAGGGCCAGGAGGAGCTTGGAGGCATTGTCCTGGTGAGGAGAAGCCCTTGGTGAGGGGAGCTGTGCCCTGCCACTGCCCAGGGCTTTGGGGTGGGCAGAATTGCCTTGTGCCCCCCCCAACTCCCTTGTGCCAGAGGCATCTGAGCATGGTGGAGATGCCCCAGCCCTGCCCCACTGAGCCCATCTGCTCCCACACCCCAGGGTCTGACACAGGCAGGGTCCCCTCTACAGTGACAACCTCACCCCACAGCACACCCTGTGACCCTGCCAGTGAGTCCTTGCAGTGACACATGCAGTGACACACTCAGTGACACACGGACACGTCCCCACCACCCCAGCCCAGGCCTCTGTGCACCTTCAGCTGCAGGACCAGGTCCATCCGGTACTTGCAGAGGGGGCTGATGTCGTTCAGGATCAGGGCTGTGATGATGTCGATCCCGTTGGACTCGTGGGTCACGATGCAGCTCTGGGGGAGTCGGGCAGTGTGTTATCCCACAGATCCTGGCAGTCCTCCCAGCTCCACCCTCCAGCACAGTCCTGGTCTGAAACACTGCCCTGCCTGCAGCCCTGGGCCCCCAGACGTCCCCTCTCCCTGCAAGGGCCCTGTTCACACCACTGAATTATTTACCCCCCCATCTGTATCACCCCATTTTGCAGTCAAGCAGCAGCTGGTGACCTGTGCAGGAACCCCGTGAGCTCTGCTGCCCAAATTCTGCTCCTGCTCACACTCTGAACACAAAACCTGTCCCTGCTCCCCCCACATCCCCCCAAAAGCTCCCCTGGTCTGTGATGAGGTTTGGGGAATGTCCCCCAGACCTGGTTCTCGTGGCAGGGCCCCTGGCAGTACTCGGTCAGGGTCTCCAGGGTCTGGGTGATCAGAGCCACGTTGTACTCGTTGATGTAGAGGCCGAGCAGCCCCAGCCCGCCCGTGGTGCTGCCACACATGATGTCCAGGAACTGCAGTGTCTCACACACCAGGTTGTAGTTGGTTTTGTTGTTCTGGCACCGTAGGAAGTTCTGTGGAGCAGAGCCCAGCAATGGGGTCCCGATCCCTCTCTCCCCACACCCCTCCAGCTGCAGTTTAAGGGACATTTGGGCTGGGACTGCCCCTGTAACCTACAGACCTCAGTCCCACAGCCACTCCTGCCACAAACTGCCCCCACAACCCCAAGCTGGATGGTGCACTGCACATGGGGAAACTGAGACACAGAGCTGCTGGGTGCCACAGCATTTTGGGGCCAAACTGGGGCAGACCCCAACCTTCCCCCAGCCCAACTCCAGAGTTGACTCCCAGAACCCCAGAGCCTCAGCACCAACCTGCAGGTCGCGGTTGTGGTTCTCGCAGAGCAGCTGCAGGAAGCGCAGGATGGGCTCCATGATCAGCACTGTCACCCCCATCTCGTTGTTCTGGCCCTGCTCCCCGGGATCGTGGCCCTTCCGGAACCCCACGGCCATCGGGTACCGCGTGGGGGTGCCGGGCATCAGGAAGGTGTCTCCTCGTCCTGGAGGGAATTGTCCCCTCCTCAGCTCAGGCTGTCACCAAGCCAGTGCTGGCCTTCCTGAAGGGACAAGGGGACACAGCCCTGTACCTTTGGTGCCAGGGTCTGGCTCGTCCTTGTCCTCGCGGGGCTTGTTCCCGATGTCACTCATGTTCACCGACACCGTGGACTTGGTCTCCTGCTGCGCCTTCTTCATCCGGTCGTGCAGAACCTTGAAGAACTTCTCAGACTTCTTGTCGCTCGTCATGAGGTTGTAAAAGGATTTCTGGTGAAAGGACATTTGTTTAGGTCTCCACCACGGGGCCAAAGTGTCCCTGCCTGTCTCTCTGGGCAGCAGCCTCAGCACTGCAGGCATTGCCCAGGAGAACCTGTTTTTTGCTGGAGCCTGACTGGGTTTTGCACACACCATTTTTCAGCTTCCCAGAGACAAAGGGTTTGGGATAAGCCTGGAGGTCCCCCACCAGCGCTGCAGCCCTGAGCCATTTTAGGAATTCCCGGCAGAGGGCATCAGCACAACTCCAGAAACAACCTGGAACCACCTGCTCTTCCCACAGCCTCCAGCCTTTCATCTAGCCATGGAGCTGGGAAACTTAAATCATCAGATTTCAGCACAAACACGAGGTGTTTTGGCCAAACCCACTGCCCGGGGCTGAGCACTGGACCCTGACACTGCCCACATCAACCCCTGGCTGCCCAACCCCCCTCAGCACCTGGATCTCGGTGTTGCCTCCATCCAGCAGGCGGATGGCCAGCAGGATGCTCTCCTGGAAGATCTTCTCATTCTTGGTGTTCATGATGAGGTCAGCCACCAGCTTGGTGGCCCCTTCACGGTCCAGCCGGCACTGGACAGCGGCGATGGCCGACCAGTCCTGGTCCTGGCCTGTGTGAGAGGACAGGAGGGGTGTGAGGCTGTGGCAGCACAGAGCCAGCACAGCTCCACCACTGCCAGGGCATCTCAGTGCCATCCCTTCACCTCCCCAAATCCTCTGCTCCCGTGGAGCTGGGGACATGGCAACCAGCCACAGACCTGTTCCCACCACTGTTTGGGAGCTGGGAGTTTGAGGGGAAGGGGCAGGAGAGGGGAACTTACCTCCCCCAGCAGCATCCCCCATCTCCCCCTTGGAGCTGGACCTCTTGTTCTGCAGGTAATTGTTCATGAGCATTTTCCGCAGCAGGTTGCCCTGCCAAGACAAACAAACGTCACCAGTGTCCCCCATGCCAAGGCTGGGGCCAGGGCAGAACCAGCTGAGCACCCCTGGGTGCCCAGGGTGGGCTCTGCCAGCCTGGGAGTGGGGCTGGATGGACACAGATCATGGTGCTTACCCTCTCTCCATACTTGTTCCTCTTCACCAGCATCTGCTGCAGTGTCCTCAGCACCTTGATGCAGAGCTTCTCCTCTGTCTCCATGAGGTCCTTGGTGTGCTGCACCAGCCTGGCACAGCAAAGCCATTGTCACACAGCTGGGAGGGACCTGGGGATCCCAGGGGGAACCACCCCCACTGCCCCTTCAGGCTGCAGGCACACAGGGATGCACAGCCCACCCAGGATGAGGGTCCCAAACCCTCCCTAGCACCCCCAGGACAGTCCCAAACCAGCCTCACTTGGACAGGAACCCTCCGCTCTCGCAGCGCTGGAACGCCTCCGTCCCCTCCATGAAGAGCAGCTCCGGCCGGTGCAGGACATCCACCAGCACGGACAGCTCAGCCTCCACCAGCGGCTTCAGGCGATCCTCCAGGGCGTTGATGATGTCCTGCAAGCCACAGCACCCCACTTCAGAGCCAGGGGACACACAGGAGAGGGACCCTGCAACGCCAGCACCCCCCTGCCACCTGAGCCCCGCCATGCCCTGCCCCGTACCTGCAGCTTCTCGATGATGTTCTTGTAGTCCCACTGGTTGGGGGTGGTGGACACGCGGGGGAAGGTGCGTGTGGCTGCCTTGTAGCTGGAGGTGTTCCTCTGCACCGTGCTGGTGGAGCTGCTGTTGAGCAGGGAGCTCACGTGGGCGTCCAGGTCCATGGGCAGAGCGATGGAGCGGCTCTTGGCTGCGGGACACGGGGATGGGGTTGGCACAGCCGCCACCCAGCTGGGTCCCACCACCCTGTCTGGGCACCCCTTCACCAGTGTTCACCTCATTTGCAGCAGAGATTTGGGGTAAATACACCAGTAAACTCCTCCAGGCCACTATGGGCTGGAGTGTTCCCACACATCCCAAAACCCACAGCCCCACACAGGGTGGAAACTGGCCCCAGCCCCAGTTTTTGGTTGGGAAAGCCCAGCATGGGGAGGCTGCAAGCACCCTGCCTGGAATTCCAAAGGGAAATCCCCACCCAGAGCCCAGCCATCAGCAATCCTTTCCACGGTGACTCAGTGCTAACAGCCCTCAGCCTGAGTCAGGCACACCGAGGGCAAAGTCCTGGCCAGGGAAAACCACTGTCAGTGTTGGCTTTGTGTCCAGGCAGGGACACACCAGGGAGCTCCCAGCCAAGCCCAGGCTCTGGTTATCCCCACATTACCTTGGGCGTGCTGAAGCTCAAAAAAAAGCCCATCCCGGAGCTGAATGTCCCCATCCCCAGCTGGCAGCCCCTCACTTTGGTGTCCTGCCACCCCCACAGGAGGGACACAGTGTCCTGCTCACTGCTGGGCAGAGACAGCCCAGGGTGGCCCTGTCCCCTGGGCACGGCAGTGGCTCCTTACCGACCATGGCCAGCGTGCGGATGCAGGACTCCACCGAGCTCTTGTGCTGCTGCTGCAGCCACGGACACTCCAGCAGCCTCATGGTGGACTGGAGAAGCTGCACCACGATGGTCTGGTGGGTCTGGAGGAGACAGAAGTGTCAGCACACGCATCCAAATTGTGTTTTGGGGTCCTGGCTCCCCCTGCCACCCTGCCCACCCTTGTCACCTGCAGTGAGGTGCTGTTCTCCGAGAAGGGCGAGCTGAAGAACGCGTTGATGGTGTCCAGCACCACCGTCAGCACGTACTTCTCCAGCGTGGCGTCCGGCAGGCGCTTCTCCCTCTTCTTGCACATCTGCCAGGACAGGGAGGATGCTGATGGCACCAGGGCCAGCTCGTGTCTGCCCAGAGGTTGCTGGGACCGCACTGAGCTGAGGGACGTGGCCAGTGACACAGCTGCTATGGTCAGGGCAGAGAGCCCTGACCACTCCCCAGCCCCAGCTGTGGCAGCTGTATGAGGTCCCACATGTGTGTCCATGCCCTGCAGGAGGCTTCAAGGGAGCCTTGGTGACACCACCCTGCACCCATCCAAGCCCCCACTGTGGTGTCCCTCCCACCCAACCCTCCCCACACACCTGGGCCATGTCCAGGGTGAAGTTCTCAAAGAGGGTCCAGATGTGGTTGCTGGTGTAGATCTCCTTCATCTCCACCTCCGTGTCCACATAGCAGTGGTTGACAAAGTTCACATAGGCCATCTTCACCTGTCAGGGAGAGGGAAATGGGCAGGGACACCGTCAGGGGACAATCAGTGCAGAGCCTCAGTGTCCTCCTGGCTGCCACCCCGTACCTCCGTGATGCAGTCCTCGTGTGTCACCACCCGCACCACGTCCTCCAGGGGCAGCAGGGACGTGCACTTGATCTCGGTGTAGACGTTCTTGCCCTCGGCGCAGGCAGCCAGCAGGTCCACCAGGGAGATGTGGTACATCAGGGGGCTGTTCTCCTCCACCCCGTCCCTGGCTGCTGTCATCATCTCCAGCAGGGTGGCCAGCGAAGCCTTGTCATTGTAGAAAACCACCACGTCGTCCCCGGCGTTGGTGAGCTGCAGGGAAGGGTCAGTGCTCAGTGCTCAGTGGCCACCACTCTGAAAAAGGAAGGTCAGAAGCCTCCAAGGCCAATGGTGTCCCCTCTGCAGCGGGGATGAGCAGCAGTGGCTGGGGAGGGAGAGAGGGATTTGTGTTTTCAGAGAAAACCAGGCATTTGCAGTGAAATCAAAAATTGTGGGACTCCCAAACTGACTCTTGGACCTTGAATTGAACCCCTGGAGATGGCTGATGGCACTCAGGATGGCCACCAGCACTGGGGCTGGCTGGTTCCAGGGAGGATCCAGCATGGCTGGTAGGCTCTTCTCAAGGAAGAAGCCAACAGTGCAGGTTCCAAGAGCCTTGTCCTGCTTCCCCCCAACTTCTGCCCTGCAGGAGAGGTCCTCACCTCTGTCATGATCATGTCCTGGCACTTCTTGACGTACTTGCCCTCGGCCTTGATGATGGTGTGCAGGAAGTCGAGGTACTGGACGTGGCGGCCGTGGGTGGCCACGCAGTGGATGAAGTGCTGTGGCACCGTCTCGTTGATCTCTGAGCACAGCTGGTAGTTGTTGAGGAAGATGTGCTGCATTGTCTCTGCCTCCAGCAGCTGGGGACAAGGGGCAGAGTGAGGTCAGGGGGCTGCAGGAACTGTCCTCAACTCCTGCCCTGCCTGGTGTTTCCTCCTGGCTTTTCCATCTCATGCTCTCAGCCCCAGGAGTGGTGCCAAATTCCCTCCCTGTGCTGCTGCCCCTCCGTGTCCTCTCCTTACCCCCGGAGTCAGGAACAGGTTGAGGTGTTTGTGCAGCAGGGCCTGGTTCTCCTGGTTGCCAGCACAAAACTTCTGCAGGAATTGGTGGGTGAACTTGAGAATCTCCATCATCTTGGCATCTCCCTGAGGAGGGGACAGAGGAGAAACATGCAGAGCTGAGAGGGATGGGAGTGGCAGGAGACCACTCAGGAGGGTCCCCGTGTGCCCTCTTTGTCCTGGGCACTCAGGACCAGTTGGTTTCTGTCCACCCACCTTCTCATAGGGAATCTGCAGCAGGTCCAGCATCACTTTGTGGGCGTCCATGTTCTTCAGCAGGCGCTGCTGCTTCTTGCGCACCTGCTCCCCCACCCCGCACATCTTGTTGAGCCGCTCCAGGATCTGGGGACAGAGGGACCACAGCGGGCAGGGGCTGAGCCAGGAGCCACTCAGGATGGCCACCAGCACTGGGGCTGATTTGCATTCCAGGTGTTCCCTCCGTAATCCCGGGTGTTCCCTGCTTTGCTCACAAATCCCAGTCCTCCTCAGAGATCCCCCATGCACAGCCCTCATAGCTGTCACCCACCCAGTCCCCTCCAGTCCCCCCCCTGGTGCAAGGATGTGACAGCTTCTCCCTGTGCTGAGCTGGCAGGAGAAAGCCAGGCTTGGGCTTGTTTCTACTGAAGAACAGCAGAACTTGGAAATTCCCTCCAGGATTTTGCCCCTTTCCTTCCTGCTGGTGCACCGGGGTTTGGTCTCACTCACCCCCTTCACTATCTGGTAGTTCTCACTGCTCTTCTCTCCTGGAGCAATGACCTCCTCGTCGGCACCGTGCTGCAGGGGACACAACAGCACTGGGGTCACACTGTGCCCCTCCAGCCACACCCCACGGGACCCTCTGGAGCCTCCCCATCATGCCCATCGAGAGGCATCAGGTGTTGGAGCTGCCCCCCTGCCTCCCACTCCATTCCCACCCTGGATCCCAATGTCTTGCTCAGGGCTCTCACCTCCTTCTTCTCCTTCTTGTTCCCCTCCCCTGTGCTGTCCCCTTTGGTGCTGCCCTTCTTGTCCACCCAGAGCTCCGACTTCTCCACCATCGTGCGGAGTTTGTCCAGCTCTGACTTGATCACCTTGTAGTTCTCCACATCCTGGGCTGAGATCAGGAGCTGGACCTGCAGTGACATTCCCAGAGGTTTCCAGTTTAGGGCACAAATCCCACTCCCAGATCTCCCTCCAAGGAAAGGGCCAGGATCCATGCCATGTCCCCCACCCACAGCCAGGCGTGGGATGCTCCAGGTCCCCTCAGCGTCACCTGTTTGAAGGTGTGCAGGACCTCCTGCCTCTGGCTGAAGTGCTTGAAGAGGAGCTGCAGGGAGCCGGAGATGAGTGGGGGGTAGTCGTGCATGGTCAGGTGGATCAGCACCCTCAGGAACATCCTCCCTCCCTCGTCATCCACCTCCAACATGCTGCTCGATTTCCTGGAGCGGGATGGAAGTGCTGGGCATTAACACGGAGCTCAGGGGCTGATGGGGACAGCTTTAGAGCCTTTAGAGCCTCATCCTGCTCATCACCTGCAGCTCCCAGCCTGGGCAGGATGGACAGAAGGGGAAGGGCCCTGTGGCCAGGGGAGCTATAGTGGGCAGGGACTCACCCCACACCAAACATGGCCTCGGCGTGCTCCCCAATCCGGTCCAGGTTCATGGCTGCGGCTGCAGGGAGAGGAAGAGAGTGACAAGGGTGGACAATGACAGCCCTGTGTCTTGGCAGGAACCCACAGGAACCAACCCAGCTCCCTGACCCTGTTCCCACCAAAACACAGACTCCATCCCTCCCTGCCCCCTGCCAGCAGCAGCTGCTGGAGATGTCACTTCTGCTGGAGATGTCACCTCTTCCACCTGTGTCCTCCCAGCCCCTGGGGTTTGCTGAGCTGGGGGTGTACCAGGAACAAAGTGGGAGAGTTACTTGTGGAGTCAAAGGCTGGAGCTGTCCCATCAGCTGCGCTGTCCTGCATGGGGTAAACCTCCACAAACTCCTTCTTGAAGACAGAGAGCAGGTAGGAGATCCTGTAGTCCAGCCGCACATTCAGGATGAACTGGAAGCAGCAGGGAAGGAAAAACCAGAAGTGACTGAGTGCCCTCTTCACGCCAACTGTGCCCCTGCCTGAGAAAATCACATTACACACCCCCATCCCACAGGTCCCACCACTCCTTTGGCTCCAACCTGCAAGATCTCCAGGATCTTCAGCTTGGTCTCCATCACCACAATGTTCTCATTCTCAATGCTCCTCCCTCTGTCCACTTGCTCCGGGGCAGAGCCAGCGCTGAGGCTGGGGGGGCTGAAGATGGACTGTTTCCTGCTCAGCACCATGGTGGACATCATCTGTCCCACACCCTGGATCGACCTCCGCACGTTCTTCCCTGCAGAGGCAGCCACAGTTAGTGTGGGTGGAGAGGGAGGTGGCAGAGGACCAAGGAAGGACCCACTTGGACTGGAAAATGCTTTAGACTTAATCAGAGAATGAGCAGAAGGCACCAAATATTTCTTTTGGCATAGCCAAGGGCTCACCACCCCATGTCCTAGAGCACACCCAGCCACATCAGCAAGCCAGTGTCCGGTTTTTTTGCCACCAAAACTGGAAAGCACTGGGCAGACCACGGAAAACACTGGGTAGACTATGGAAAACACCTCCCTGGCCATGAACAGGGACTCACCTGTCACCTCATCATTGTAGACGGCCTGCATCATCAGCTGAGGGTTCTGGACACAGTCGATGATGCCCAGCAGGGTCCGTGTCAGGCGCAGCAGCTCGCTGAAGCTGTAGAAGCCGAAGTAGATGAGGTTGTGGGCAAGGCTGACGACCTGGGGAAGGACAAGGCAGCTCCAGATCTCACCCTGCTCAGGGCTGAGCAGGAGAATCCATGGTGGGGGACAGGGACATTGCAGGGGCAGCAGTAGCCAGACCGTGTCACATCCTGCAAGGTGCCGCACCTCGAAGGTGAGCTTGTTCTTCTCCTCGTTGGCGAAGGGCACGGCCTCGCTCACCACGTTGTTGAGATAGTCCTCCACGAACTCCATGGTGCTGGCAAACTTGTTCTTCTTGTCATCACGGGAGACGTTGAGGTTGGAGTCGTAGCTGCAAGGGGACACATGGGGGTGAGCTGGGGACAGCAGGTGTCCTCACACCCAGCTGGCAGGAGCGCTGTCCAGGCAGTGCCTCAGCCACCGTGACCAGCAGTGATGCTGGGACAGATGGAGCCCACTTCCTTCTGAGGGCTCAAACCCACCCAGGTCACTCCACAAACTCCCTTCCACAGCATCTGCCACCCTGTGTCCTGCCCTGTCCCTCAGAGCCATCCCGAGCCCTGGCATGTCTCACTCTTTGATGGTGATGGCTGTGGGGATCTCCGTCCAGAGCCGTGCAAACTTCACGGGCATCACCAGCTCCTGGGGGTCCCTGTCCACGTGCACGTGCAGCATGAGGTGGCAGAAGGAGGCACGCAGGTCGAAGGGCAGCATCTCATCTGCCATGCACAGGAAGATCAGGTCCACCCCCAGCTGCTGGGAGATCTCCTTGATGGCCAGGTACTGGCGGTCCAGGCACATGCGGGCAAAGAGCTTCAGCTGGTACCTGCCCAGGGGTGAGGGGGAGAGGGAGTGAGGCCGTGCAACCCTCACAGCCTCACCTGGAGAGGAGGTGCCACAGGAGCATCACCTGTAGTAGCTGAGGACGTTTTCATCATGGGCATTGCCAGCCCGGGCCTCCTGTGCCAGCTGCCTGATGCTTTTCTCGTGGTGGTCGTTGTTCTTGTCTGTCCAGGTGAGCCAGACCTCCTCCTCTGAGTACTCAATGCTCAGGTACTCGTGGGTCTGGGACATCTCCTTCACTGGCCTCAGCCTGGGACAGGAAAGGGGAAATCTGGAGATGCTCCCATGGATGGAGGGGCAGCACCTCAAGAGGTGATGGAACCTCAGTGGGACCAGGCCCATCCTGTAGTGGGTTTCTTGTAGGGTGAAGGTGTAAGGGTTTTATTTAACTTCTCATTATCCTGCTCTGATTTAGTTATGAATAAACTTAATTCATATCCCTAACTGGAGCCTGTTTCACCTGTGGTTGTATTTGATGAGAAATTTCTCCTGGTTCTTATCCCAACCAATGAACCCTTCAATAAATTTTCTCGAGAAATTTTTCCTGGTTCTTTTCCCAACCAATGAACCCTTCAATAAATTTTCTCTCCTCTGTCCAGCTGCAGAGTGAGAGGCTTTGGTGGGTGCCTGACAATCAACCCACAACACACCCTTGATGTGGAAAACCTCTCCCTCAGCCACTCACTCGGTTTTGATGAGGATGTCACTGTTCTTCGAGTCCAGCACGCACTTGCAGATCAGCTCCTGGGTGACGGGGATGGCGATGTGGTTGGACACGCAGAGATCCGAGAGATAATCCAAAAACCTGCCAGGGAGAGGCAGCTCTGCCGTGAGAGGAGGGGTCCCCATGGCTCCCGCTCCCCTCTCACCCCGCAGAGCCCCCCACGCACCGTGGCTCGCGGTTCTTGCGCACCAGGCTGACGAAGGTCTCCACCTCGGTCTTGGTGATGTGCTTCTCCAGCAGCTTGCGGTTGTTGTGCAGCAGGGCCGTGATGGTGTCCTCGGCCAGGATGTCGTAGCCGATCTGGGACTGCATCATTCCGAACTGCTTGGCGATGTGCTCCTGCAGCGGGCACAGAGGGGCTGTGAGCGATGTCCCCCTGCCCCCCGAGGCTCCACAGGGAAGGGGAGTCACCCCTCAGTCACCCCCCGGCACCTGGTTCTTGCGGTAATCCTCCTGGGAATGCCGGAGCACGCGGTAGCACAGGCGAAACATGTATTGGTAGGGAGCGTTCTTCTGGTCCGACAGCTCTTCCAGCCTCACCAGGGGTCCTTCCCCGCCCTTGTCCTTGAATGGGGCCTTCAGAATCCCAAAGATCTGCCCAAAAGCAGAGATCAGGCTGTGTCCTGCTGTGTCCAGCCCCCTGTGCATGGCTGGACACCATGGCATGAGCTGGAGGCCAGACCCTCCCCCGTGGTGTTTTCCACCCCTCTGGTCCCCAGAGTGGCCCTGAGCAGGACAGGACATCTCCACAGGACATGTCCCAGTCTTGCTGGGATGCAGGGCCCCAGGGCCACCCACCTGCTTCAGGATGTTCTGCTCCCGCATCAGCTTCTGCCGCTCCCGGTTGGGCTTGGTCACCACAATGTCCAGCACGTTCTGGCCATTGTTGGGGACGTCACTGACAAAAAACACCAAGTCCTCCAGCAGCTGGATCACAAACCTGCAAAGGGACACGGGGTGAGTGGGCTGGGGGCTGCTCACCTGCCCAGACTCAGGTCCCTGCAATGATGCTGGTGGGTTTTGGGGACCAAAGAGCCTCAGAAACTTCCCAGGGGAGTTGCTGGCTTATCCTACACTCCCTGATGGAGGTCAATGGCTGGATCTGCATGGTTCCTATACATGCCAGGGTGAATGTCTGGGGGGCTTTTCTTGTGGCTTACACCAGGGATTCTGCATTTAATGCCTCTGCCCCTGTGGTCACCCCCGTGGGCCAGGCTGGCAGGGCGGAAGCCGCTCGCTCTGTCCCACAGGGATCTGTGTTTGCTCAGGAAGCACCAAGAACCCACCCACCTAAAAATAATACAGTGACTAAGGCGGCTGCCCCTATCGTGGGGCCATCTCCCAGCCCCTCGGATATTTTTCTAGGATATTTTTCTGGGATATTTTTCTAGGATATTTTTCTAGGAGGGGTCAGAGCGGGGCTGTACTGTTATCTGGTTTCCTCGCCAGGCTTCTGGGAGAAGCAGGCGTGGATTGGGGTTGTGGGCAGGGAAGCAAGGGCAGCGCTGGCACCAGCACCAGCCAGAGGCCCAGTCCTGCTGGGGAGCCCTTGGAGGAGCCCAGCACGGCCCCATCTCCCAAGGACCTTTTACCTCCGGTCGTTCTGGCTGAGGAAACCCTCATTCATCTTCTCCACCACGTTGGCCAGCATGGAGCTGGCGTCGTTGGCAAAGTCCAGGTCCCGGATCTCGGACACGGGCACGGAGACGATGGCAAAAGCTTCTTTGTCCTCTTTGGTGGGGCACGTGCCCAGCTGGGAAGCAACAGAGAAGCAGCATCACACAGACAGGGCCATGCCAGGCGTGTCCCCACCATCTGCCCCCACCCCTGCTGACATCAGTGTCCCTGTTTGTCCCCATCAGAGGGGCTGGGGTGGGCTCTGGCTGACTGGGGTGAGCTCCAGGCTGGTGTCCACCCACCCTTTTGGATCATCCAAGGTGTTTTGGTCCCTGGGTGCTGGGAGGGAAGGAGCAGCCTAAGAGCTCTCAGGGAACAGGGAACAAGCCCAGGGAGGGAGGAGGGAGCGGGGCCATACCATGAGGCGGATGGGCCTCTCCTCATCGATGTCAATGGGCACGTTGGTGCTCTGGATCCAGGTGTTGGTGCAGAGGTGGCGCAGCCTCACGTAGGAGTTCCTGCCAACAGCACAATGTCCTGCTGAGTGACCCCCACAGTGTCCTAGCAAGTGACCCCCATGGGGACACGCCAGCACTGCCCTTCCCCCAGCACTCAGCCTCCTCCCCTCACCCCAGCCCCGCTGCCGTACCGTGGGACAAAGGAATCTGTCTTCTGCAGCGTGGTGGGGTCCAGCTCGAAGAGGGAGGCGATGTCGTTGCCGTGGGGCACGGCCACCAGCCTGTACTTGATCTTCTCCCCGGTGTTCCTGCGGCTGGCACGGCTGCTGCCCCCCTGCACGGTGGGGAGGGGGTCTCTGAGCCCGGCTCGGGGGTCCCCTGCCCCCACAGCATCGGGGGGGTGCAGCAGAAGCTTTGCTGGGGCTGAGCCTCGCACAAGCGGAGCACAAGCGGCGTGGATGCACCTGAGCTACGAGGCCCCCCCTGATCCAAACCTCACCAACAGCACAGAAAAACCCCCCTGAACATCCAGCTCTCTCATCTCCCAAGAAATTCCCTGTGGCCTGGGGAGCCAACATGCACTGGGACCCCTCTGAGAGGTTTTGGCAGGGCCCTCTCACAGGCAGGACACTGCTCTAAGTGCAGGGCAGGGGATGCTAGGCTGGCACAGTGGGACAAACTCAGCTGTAGTCCCCTCAGAGGGCTCTGTTTTGGGGCATTTCCCTGCTTTCAGGCCCTGGCTGAGAGCTGGTGTGGTTGGGGCAGTGGCAGCAGCGGTTCTGCTCACCGTGGGCGCTGCTTTGGGCTCAGCCACGTCTCCTTTATAACTTGGGTTTTCCTGAAAAGTTAAAGAGGGAGATGAAAAGCAGCTGTCAGTCCTCCTGCTCGGTCCCTACAAACCCCTGGGGATGGTGTGTGATCCCTATTCCTGCCTTCCCTGAACACATCAGAGAGCAAAATCTGCCCAGGTGGGGCTGGAGGATGTGACCTGCGCCCAGTGCACGGTGTCCCAGTCCTGGGAGTAGGATGGGGGAGCCCAGGGGAGCAGACCTGGGCTCTGTGTGGCAGCAAGAACTCCCTGGAGGCTCCAGGCTGAGCTCCCAGTGAGCAGCACCAGCCCAGGATGGGCCCAGTCTGAGATCTTATTTTGTCTTCAAGTGTTAACAGTGTCTTTGGGTTTGAAGCACCCATTTCAGAGCCCCAGTGTTGGCTGTTTTCCATCCAGCAGTGATGGAAGGGTCCTGGGAGTTTGGGAGCATCCCCAGGATGTCCCTGCTGCCCTGGCAGCAGAGCACAGCCCTCGGTGCTGGCAGTGCCAAACACACCCCATTATCCAAGTGCAGCAATTCCTTCATGCCTCTATCAGGAGGCCTTGAACTGGCCTTAAAAAGGAGCAGAAAAACCTGGCAGATGGTGCTTCCAGACCCAGATTTTGCCCCCACCCTCTGCCAGGCGAGGACAGCAGGATGAGTCACGTCCCACTTCCAACGCACTGGGTTGTGCCAGTCAGTCCCTTGGCATGGGGTGAGCACAGAAACGTCCCAGCCACCCCCTCCTGTCCCCCTGGGCCAGAAAAGGAGCCAAACCCAGCCATGTGAGCAAGTGAACCCCTCCACTGGGGGATTTCAGGGGGGAAAGTTTGGTCCTAAACCAGGTAAATGATGACGGTGGTCAGGTGTCAACACCTCCTGCCAGCAAGGAGGAGTCACGGGGACTCCCAGAGCAAACTGGAGAGGACCAGAGGAAACGCTGGGCATCACTCCCTGCCCGAGGTGGGCACAGCCTTTGCAAGGGGTGCCACAGCCCCAGGGCACGTTCCTGCACCCCTCTGCCACCCCCTTACCTCCGCTGCCAGGTAGTTGCCCGTGGCGAGGTGCTTGAAGCGATACAAGCCATTCCAGTGCCCGGCTCCCCCTCGGCACGGGTCGTGGTGAACCACCTGGGAGAGGCAGGGGAGAGCTCAGCCACAGCACAGCAGGGACTGGGAGAGCTCCAAACACCCCCTCCATACCCTCCCTGCTCACCTCCACCTCCCACAGGGCGTTGGAGCTGGTGGCCGAGGTGGCCGACTGGCGCAGGGTGGTGCGGAGGAAGACGTGCAGCTTGCCCTTGTACTCATCACAGGTGAGGAACTTCTCCTGCTCGGCGTGGAACAGCCTCACCACATCCCCCTGCACCAGACACAGGGCTGAGGGTCAGGGTTAAAGAATCCTGGAGTCTTTCAGGTTGGAAAAGACCTCCAAGATCATTAAATCAAATCTTTCACCACCATGCCCACCAAACTGTATCCTGAAGTGCCTGTCTACTCATTTTGGAACACTCTCAGGGAAGGTGACTGTCCTGGGGAGACTGTTCCCATGTTTAACCACTCAGTCAGTGGAGAAATTTCTCCATGACTCTCCTGCAATGCATCTCCTCTTGTGACCCCCTCATTCTGCAAAGGGGATGGGATTCCTCCTGGACACATCTCCCAGCTGCATGGCAGGATGGTGGGACCCTGGGGACCACAGGGCACTGTCACCTCTTCCCATCCAACCTCCTGGAGCTCTGCTAAAACCTGCCCCAGGCAGCTCAAATGCTCCTCTGAGCCCAGGGGACAGGGCACAGGCACCTGCATCGCCATCACTCCCATTATCCATGCAGTGACCCTCTGCTTCCACCCCCAGGGGATAAATGGATGTGAATCCATCACTTTCCAGCCCTAGAGCAGGCAGAGGCTCTGCTCCTGGATGTGTTTAAGGCATTAACACCCCAGGAAGGAGGATGTGGGAAGCTGGGATAAGCACAGGGGATGAAGGGCTGTGAGATCCTAACAATCCACATCCATTCAGATGCTTCCTGGAGGATCTCAGCCCCGAACAATGGCTCAGCAGGGAAAGTTCCTTTCCCAGGCAACAGCCACCCTGCTGCACGGCTGAGCAGCTGGAATTGTCCCCGCACAAGAAGCCAGTGCTGGCACTGCGTGGGGTTGTCCCCAAAAGTCAATTTAACACCCTGAGGTCGGTAATTTGTGCCCTCGGCTCTCTGCTGCCAGCAGATCCTAAAAATATCCCACTCCACCTCACTGTGCTGTTCTCCAGGTGATGAATTCAACCAGGAATTACAGCCCTCGAGGCACGAACTCTTTTGTGCCCTTGTCACAGAGCCAGGTGGCTGCTCACACATCCTGTCCCCCAGAGCCTGTCGGGTCCATGCAGCCAGACCTCCTTCCTTACCCCCTTCAGCACTTCCTCCATGTGGTCGCAGAACTGCATGAACAGGTTGATTTTCCAGCTGGTGTTACAATTGACCGAGTTCACCTGCAGAGCAAGAGAGCGCGGTCACAACCCCAGCACAAAGGAAGAAAAAGGAAAAAGAAGGAAAAAACCAGCCCCTCCTGTACCTCCTTGCAGCCAGCATTGTCAGCCAGCTCATAGTTGCTGGCGTGCAGCGGCTGCCCGGCGTTCACGGGGTTCAGGATGACTTTGTCTCCCACGACTACCTGGGGAGCAAAATGGGAAAAGGGCAGCGAGGATGAGACCTGGGTGTGGAGCCGAGCCCAGGCATGGAGCTCCTTGCACACCCCTTCAGGGACTGCCTGGCCCCACGCTCACGTTATCCCCGTTGCTCCTGAGCTTCCAGAAGGGCTGGATGAAGAGCCAGGAGCCCTCGTTGCCGGTGGCATCCAGGGTCACCCTCATGGCATTTTTCTCCAGCAGCGCCGGCAGCCGCTTGTTCACCGTCAGGTACTTGTTGCTCTTCATGTGCAGCAGCTGGAGGAGCCAAGGGTGGGAGAGATGAGAAGTGCAGCCCCCAAGGCACCACCAGCCCCTTCCCAGATGTGCTGGACCCGTGCTGGATCTGTGCTGGATCCGTGCTGGATCCGTGTTGGACTAGCATTGGATCCATGTTGGATCTGTGCTGGATCCATGCTGGACCCGTGCTGCCCCCGTACCTGGATGACGCTCCCATACTTCACCACGTCCCCGTGCACCTTCTTGTTCTCCGTCTCGTTCTGCTTCTGCTCCATCTGGGCCGCGTGCTGCTCCAAAGGGAGAAGAGTTGAGGGTGGAGCAGCAGCCTCCTCCCTCCCCAGGAGCAAATCCCAGCAGGGTCACTCACAGCCTTGGCTTTGGGAAGGGTGGGACGGGCTGGGGTCAGGGTCAGCACCCCTCTGTCCCCCAGGGCCACAGCAGGGAGCATCCAAGAGCTCAGCCCAGGGTCGAGGTGTGACCTTGACCAGCCCTAGGAAGGTCATGAGGGCTTTAAATTGAGGAATTTAAAAACTAGGACAGGGACAAAATGGCACCAAAATTCCCCCAGGACAGCAGGTTTTGGGGTAACACCAAACAAGGATGCTGGGCTCAGGCTGGAGATGGGGGTCAAACACCCAAAACAGGGGATGTGGGCACTGGGGGCTCTTGGCAGCACCAAAGCCAAGCAGCCAAAGGCGGCGTGCCAGCGGTGCCATGCCCAGAGATGGAGCAGGCCTGGACCTGCTGCTGCAGGATGTGTCCCCAGGAGTGAAGGCTCAGCAGCCCCTCTCCAAAACCACAGAGATTTTCCACTGGCTGGCTCTGGCAGTCGGAGCAGTGACGGGATGTTGACACTCCCGAGGAGCGAGGCAGGAACTCGCTTCCACAGCAAATCTGGGAATGGCGAGGGAGCGCCGACAGCCCCGGCGCCAGGCTGGGCACGGCCCGGGCAGCTCCAGCCCAGGGATCCCCCAAAACTGACATGGGAAGATGGGAAACAGCGAGGGAAGGAGCTGGGAGAGCCTCTGCCCTTTCCCATCCTTCTCTCACCCCTTTCACCTGACGGCAGAGGAACTGGGAAACATCTGGAATCACGGCTTGGCACTGGGAGGGAGGATGGGGCTGCAGGTCCTGAGTGCCCAAGGAGGTGAGGGCTCTGAATGTGCCTGGTACCTGTCCCCACAGAGCTCTGGGTGTGACCCAGGGTGACCCCTCCATCCCCACAGAGCTCTGGGTGCCACCTGGAGTCACCCTCACCACCCAGCAGTGGTGGCTGCTGCCATCAGGAGAGCAAACCCGCTCCAAGAAATCCCACACTGATGCTGCTCTGGGAGTTTAACAACAACCCCAGGGAGCAACACGGCTCTGATGGGAGATCCAGCACCTCAGGATACCCTAAATCTCCCTCCAGATCTGAGGCACCAGCCAGGGGGGCTGGCAGTGGCAGCTGGCTGCCCCAAGCACTCGAGTTCCTGGGGCTGGTGTTCCCACACTGTCCCTTGGATGGGGAGGGTCTGTCCCCAAGCCCAGGGATGGGGTGCCAGGGATGCCCACAGGGGATCAGGGAGGACTGGGGGACATCAGCAGAGGGGCTGGAAAGTCCACCCAGCCTGTCTGAGCTGTTTTGGGCCAAGAAAACAGAGTTCAAACCTACTGAAGCACAGCAGTGAGGGACACGAGCTCAGAAAGGCAACCATGGGCATTGCAGGCAGGGCTCCCCCACTCCAGACCTGGCTGCTCCCACCTCAGGAAATCATCTCCGTGGGCTGGGGGATGTTCTCAGCCTGTTTCTCAGCCTCCCTGATGAGGGCAGGCTGCAGCCCTGTGCCTGCAGAGCTCAGCTGGGCTGGGCTGAGCTCCGGCCACGAAGGGAAACACCAGGAGCAGCAGAAAGGAGCCAGGAAATGGCAGAATCTCTTTAAGACAAGCCCTAACCAAGGTGCAATCAATCAGGCTCAGAAATGAGCCTCTGGGACCACTCGTGGCCAGCACAGCTGTGACGTTACAAGCCCAGCTAAGGGGAGCAGGAAAATGGGGGCTCTGTGTGCCAGTGACCACACAGGGCTGGGCACAGAGCAGGCACTGACCCTGCCCTGGCACCTCCAGGGCAGGACACCCTGTCCTGGCACTGCTCAGCCCCCCCTGCCCGGGGCAGAGCTGGGGATGGCGGGGTTGGGGCTGGGCTGGAGGCCCGATGAGATGATTTAGTGAAATCTCTCCCCAGCCTCGGTTTTATGAATCATCGGCGGGGCCTCGCCAGCTGCCTGAGGCCGTTGTGCAATGTTTGATGTGGGCCCTGGCCAAAGCTGGGGGAAGCCAACGGGAGCCTTTCCCTTCCCCAGCTCTCTGGAGCACGTCCTGGAAGCAGGGCTGCCTCCTGCATGGGTGTCCTGGGGTGCTGAGGGGTGTCCTGAGGTGCTGAAAGGTGCTCCGGGGTGCCCTGGGTGTCCTGAAATGCTGAAGTGTCCTCTGGGGTGTTGATGACTGTCTTGGGGTGCTGAAGGGTGCCCTAGGGTGCCCTGGAGTGTCCTGGGGTGCCCCAGGGTGCAGGGCTGTGCTCACAGAGCTCCTCTGCCACAGCACCTCTGCACAAGAAGCATCAGGAGGGTGACACAGCAATGTCAGGGCAGGGGACAAGGGGAAGAACACAGCTGGAAATCCCTTCACATCCCAAACCAGCATCACCAGAGGTGTGGATGCCATCACCCAGCCAGCTCATGGGCACTGCCAGCTCTGGGTTCCTCGCTCCTGCTCACCTGGAGCTTCTGCAGCAGCACCACGTCGGCGATCTTGTCCTTGTCCTGCTTGGTTTGCTTGGCCTTCCAGTACTGCTTCTGGGCAGAGTAGCGGTTCATGGGACACACTTTGAAGAGGCAATCTGGGAACAGAGCAGAGCCTGATGAGGCTGCAGCAGCCACCAGGGTGTCCCCAGCAGGGCCAATGTCACCAAGGGGCAGGGACACTCCTGGAATGGACGATGGTCCCCCCAGGAGCGAGGGAGGCACGGCGGGGACTGGTGGAGGTCATGTCAGCGTGTGCTGGCTGCTGGGCCGGCTTTAAATCAGGATAAATAATGAGTCCAGGAATTACTGCACTTCTTGGACTCGTGATTAGAAGTGTTCCCGTCGGAAATGGCTGTGCTGGTCGGGAAGGAAAGCTTCAGGGGGGAGAAGGAGCTCTGATGGAGCCCAGCTGCACCAAAGGAGGAGAGGATCCCGGCAGGAGGGATCCGGGAGGGAGGCTGGGACACCATCAGCCACCTCCACGTCCCTTGTCACCCACGGGACACCCTGAGGCTGCAGAAGCTGTGGAAGAAGCCTGTGGTGGCCGTGCCATCGGGACACACACGTCCATCCCTCCGTGACCTGGATCACCAGCACTGGATGCTGTGAGCGCCCGCTCCCAAAATCTCCGTGTCAGCAGCTCTATTTCAAGATCCTGAAGGATGCACAAGATGCATCCCAGCTCCTCCAAACTCTCCCTGCACTGCAGATTGCCCCAATTCGCCTGTTTTCCCCCAGGATGGTGGGCGGGAAGTGCAGACATCCAGGGCCAGGCTTCAGGAACTGAAGCAGGAGAGCAGATGTCTGGAGACAACGAGGCCCTCACATCTCCCAACCCCCTTCCCAGGCTGGAAGCTGCGCAGGGCGAGGGCAGGAAGGGCTCTGCAGCCTGAATCGCCCTAATTATGCCTGAAATAGCAGCCCAGAAAGTTCAGACACAAAAAAGAAAATTAAAAAAACAAAAAAAAACCAAAAACAAAGTCCCTTCCCTGGCTGGCGGCCGGCCCGAGCGCGTATTTATTTACCTGGGAGTGCCGCTGGGGCAGCGCCGAGCGCGGTTCTCACCGGCCAGGGCCGCTGGGGCAGGGCCAGGTTTCACATCTCGTTTCCCAGCCCCATTTGCCAGCGGCACATCCCGTGCCAGGCAGCCGGAGCAGCCCACGGGGCCGGGGCAGCGGCCGTGAGCCCCCCCCGAGCACCTGCACGGGGCCCCGTAAATGAGTAATTAATGGGAGCTGCTGGGAAAGGTGCTGGTGGGAAGGATAAGCCAAGGGGAGGTAAAAAAACCCAGCCCAGCAACTCTGAAATGGCTGCAAATCCAAGGCCTGGCTCCGAGCGTGGCTCAGCGCTGAGCCCGGCTTTGTAAGGAGGGAAACTGAGGCACGGCGGGGGTTTGTGTGTAGAAAATCTCCTGCACAGCTTGTGTTGGGAGCAGGAGGTTTTGGTACCTGGGTCAAAGCACCGCCAGATTTCTGAAAATGGATTGGGGTGGAAAAGAGGGGAGGTGAAGGAAGCTCCTGCACCAGCAGTGCCCAGAGTGAGCAGCTCAGGGGGTGATGTGGGGCTGACCTGCCAGGACCCAGAGTGGCTCTGGGGGCAAAACCTCCTAACCAGAGAGGCTCTGGGGGCAAAACTTCCCATCCAGAGAGGCCTGGGGGGCAAAACCTCCCACCCAGAGAGGCCTGGGGGGCAAAACTTCCCATCCAGAGAGGCCTGGGGGCAAAATCTCCAGGTGAGTCCTTTGGGAACTAGGGACAGCAGTGGCACAGCTGAGGGTCCCACTGTCCCCTTGCCTGGGAAGGTGGAAGTTTTTCCTGATGTGCCTGAGCAGGGCTGGGAAGAGCCTCGGCAGGGAGAGAAACCGCAAGAAATAAAAAGCAAATAACTGAGAGGTGTGGAGTGTCTCTGGGAGGCAGAGCCGGGCAGGAACAGCTCCCAGGTGGGTTCTGGCATTTCCAAAGAACCTTTCGGGGCTGACCTCGGTGGGAGGGTCCTGTTTTCCCAGCGGGAAGCCCCGGCACGACCCGTGTGCGGTTCAGGATAGGGCAGGGTCCGGCCACAGGATGTGGGGACGGCGACAGAGCACAAAAATCCCCTGCAGCCTCTGGGCAAGGGAGCAGCCCCAGCCCGTTGTTTCCACCTCTCTGCAGGCGATGGCTATCGAGCAGGGAGAGCTCTACCTTTCCGGCCATTAAAACAAACAGCTGGATATCCTGATAGGGAGTGCAGCGAGCAGGGCTGAGCCCAAAAACCTGCGCCTGGAAAAGAGATTGGACCCACGTGCACGGCCGGGCAGGGGGACGGGGCGGCTGCTGAGCATCCAGCCCTGGGTGGAATCTTGGGATGGAGCTGCTGGGGGATGCTGGAGATGCTGGATGGGTTGTTAATTAGACTAGTGAATAAATTAATGGTAATAACTCCTGTGGAGAGGCAGGTCATTGCTTGGTGGGATCCTGAGAGAGTGGAAGAATTATGTCTTGAGACATTTCGGGGCGTGGGGGGAAAGGAGGGTGGTCAGGGGGATGGGTGCTGCTAAAGCCACCCTGAGGAAAAGGTGGAGGCACAAGGCAGTGTGGGGAACCGATATTTAAAAAGTCTTATGTAAAAGAAGACATAAAATGACAACAGGAGGGATGAAAGGAGCAGCTGCCCTAAACCAACACCCCAGTCACAGGTTTGGGGACATTTTCCAGCTCTCTGCTCCCTGGCTGTGTGATCCAGGCACTCAAATCCTGCCAGGATAGGGCCTTTCCCTGAGTGTGAAACACCCTGAGCACTTGAGGCAGTCAGCACCATGCCAGCACCTCCCAGGTGGGTGCAGCACAGGGCAGAGCTGTGCCCCTCTCCCATCCTATCCTATCCCATCCCATCCCATCCCATCCCATCCCATGGATCCCATCCCATCCCATCCCATCCCATCCCACGGATCCCATCCCATCCCATGGATCCCATCCCATGGATCCCATCCCATGGATCCCATCCCATCCCATGGATCCCATCCCATGGATCCCATCCCATCCCATGGATCCCATCCCATCCCATGGATCCAATTCCATCCCATCCTATCCCATGGATCCCATCCCATCCCATCCCACGCATCCCATCCCATCCCCTCCCATCCCATCCCATCCCGTCCCTGCTGTGGATGCTCAGGCCAGGACTGGCCCCAGTGCTGCTCAAGGAGTGACGGAGCTGCCCCAGCCTCACCTCGGAATTTCTTGGGGGGGTTGTCCAGGTCTCCGGCCGCCGGCTCCACCACGCACCGATCGTCCACCAGCCTGAGGGGGACAAAAAGCGGGAGCAGGGTCAGGAACAGCGGGATGGCAGCGTCAGCAGAGTGCTTGTGCCACCATCACCTGGCCCAGAGTGACAAATCCAAAGCTGCAGCTCCTATTTCCCCCCTGTTTCCCACCCATAAATATTCCTCAGGAGCTGAACCCCCCTTCCCTCGGTTCTCAGAGCTTCCCTGGCTGTTTTCCATGCCCTGCCTCGGGCACACAAGGCTGGTACAGCAGTGAAGGACCAGTTCATGGCAGTCACTGCACACCCTTTGCAGGGTGACCTGTGCCAGAGGGGACTCTGCCCTGCCCAGTTCTCCCCTCTGCACACAGAGCTCTGTTATTGCACCCTTAATCCAGCAAAAACGGGAGGAGTTCAGCTCCATTCACCAGTTCTCCTTCTCTGCCTGGGAACTCTTCCCACAGGGACATGGAGGGTGCAGGTGCTGTGCATGGAGGTGGCAGGGCCCCCCCAAACCCGGTTATTAATTATTATCTGATCAGAGCTGCAGGCTCTGCCCATCAGATCAAGGCTCTGTGTCTCCTCCCTGCCCACCTCTGTTTTCCCAGCGTTGAGCAAAACCCCTCAGGCTTGGCCTTGGGTGCTGGGGGCTGATTTTGGGGTGTGTGGGACGTTGCTTTTCAGAGTTAGGGAGAACAGCAAAGCAGAGCCCGGCAGGAGGATCAGAGGGGCAAGCATCGCCCGAGGGGCTCCCTGTGCTGGGAGCTCCGTGCGAGGCTCCCGAGGGAACCGGGAGCTCCAGCAAGACAGGCTGTACCCGCTCGCCCGCTTTCCCCAGCCCCGGGAAGCCGCAGCAGCAGCAGAAACTCTGCTCCTGCCCGGGAGAGCAGGAGGGAAGCGTGTCCCCATCTGCGGGAGGATGCGAGAATGGCCTGCAGTGATCCCCCGAAGGGACAACCCACCGTGGGACAGCTCTGTCCCAGGGCAGGGACAGCCTGGAGCAGCGAGGGGAAGCAAAGGCAAAGCAGAGCCTGCGCTGTCCCCGCCGCCCCCAAGGGACTCTCGGTGTCCCCGGCACCCAAAGAACCCGAAAATCGCTGGAGATGGACGCGCTGCTCTGCAAAGGGCAAAAACCCCGAGCAGATCCATCCCACCCGCAGCTCCAGCCTCCTTCCCTCAGCCCAGCCGCTCTCTGGAGGAGGAGAGAATTCCTTTCTCTCGGCAGAGAAGGAGGAATTTGGCCTCGGTGCTGATGGATGGGGACCCCGGGGACCCCGGAGCTGCCGTGTCCTTGGTGAGGAGGCGTGGGCTGGCACCGGGTTCTGACACCTCTGTGCTCCTCACGGCTCCCCGGGGCCGGGGAGAACAGCCTCGCATTTCACAGAAAGAGAGAAAAGCAATTTGCCTGGTGGCAGCAGAAGCTTCAAAACCATTAGCAAAGACCTGGAAGGTTGGAAAAACCCCAAACCCACGAGTTGTGGCCGGACAGGGCTGCCTGGGCTTTGCAAACCAGGGGGTTTGGGGCCATCCAAACACCTTTTCCTTGGGCCGTGACAGCAGGGAAGTAGCCAGGGACATTCCCAGATTGTTGCAGAGCCTTGGGAGGGCAGGGAAAGAAGGAAAGAGGAAAAACCAGAGCAGCTGCAGCACCACAGGGGACATGCAAAGCCCCAGCCCAGCCCTGGTGTCACTCGGGGGCAGTTTTGGTTTCTGTTCTGTTATTTTGTGGGGGGCCAGGGCAGAACAAACCCTTGGGATGTGCCTGGGAGCAAAAACCACCGAGGGCTGAGGACACCAACCCACAGGTGAGGCTCAGGGAGCGAAGCCCTGACCCTGAGCACATCCCCAGCTCCCATCAGCGCCCGTGGAGGCAGAAAGGCTCGATTCATCTGGGCATCTTAAACCCCCAAATCCTCCACTCTTATTGCTGGAGGTCTCTGAGGAAGTGCCTGACCTGCCAGGTTTATTTTCAGCACTGAAGAAAACAGCACGGGAGCCTCTCCCTCCACTCGGCCCTGCTGCCCCTGCTCCACCGGGCAGGATTAGAGACAGTGACCTGCCAGCCTGGAAGTCTTAATTAGTTAACGATCTCAAGGCACTTTCAGCATCTTTAATCCCAGGATTACACGCTCGGCAGGAACGCGAAGTGTTCTTTTTATTAAACTGATACTCTGGGCAAACATTCCTCAGTTAAAAATTTTGCTGAAAATAAAAAAAAAAAAAAAAAAGGGATCCTGACAGAATGGACATGAGTCACCTGGGAGGCTGCTGGGGCCGGGACACGCTCCCGCTAGTAACCGGCATTCCCGCGGTGGGATGGGCCAGGGAAGCTCCCCGAAGAGCAGCGGGGATGTGCGAGGGCACCTTTTAATGGGAAAACGGTGTCCAAGCACCGGGAGGAGGATCCTGAGCGAGGCGGGAGGCGGGATGCGCCCATGGAATGTCATTTTGCCATTCCAGATTCCCCCCCGGCAGCAGGAGGGGAGGGATCCAGCGCTGAGGAGCCCCTCAAGCATCTGGCCGGCTCTTAGCCCCGGGCTTCCAGCGGGGCTTCCTGGTGCTTCCAAATGCCGAGCACAAAGTGATTCCCTGGCCCGGGGCCAGCGCGTTTGGCCTCGTGCGAGGCAGAGCCTTCCCCGAGGTCAGGGGAGAAGGAGCTCATCCAAAATCCGGGGCAGTTGGACCCTCCCGACCCCTCCCCGGGGTCAGCCCCCAGCTGGAGCCCGCTGGGCTGGGCAAAACCCCTCCCCAGATGTGGCACAGATGATGCCAAAGGGGGTTCGGCCACGCCAGGTCCAGGGAGCTCTTGGGGAAGAGAAACCCCAACAGAGCCAGGAGAAAGCCCAGCAAACCCTGAAGTGAGGAAAAGGAGGAGGAGGAGGAAGAGGAGGATGATGAGAGCTCGTTGTTGGCCGTGGAGCCGGGTCACCCCTCTGGCACCCGGGGAGGAGAGGGTAAAGTGAGCGGGGCAGCCACAAAAATGCAGCTTTTTGGTGCTGTCCCGGTGCCAGGAGGGCTCGGACTCCTCCTCCTCCTCCTCCACGCGGCAGGGACGGGATCATCCTGACCCGGCGGAGCTGGAGTTACCCTTTAACCAACTGCATCTCCCCGAGCTGCTCCACCCCGAAATCCACCTGCAGCCACAGGTACAGGTGTTATTTCACCTGAAACAGCACCCAGCTGGGTTTGTCACCGACCCTTCTCTGCCAGCGCCCGTTCTGAGCCCCTGAAGGGTTCTAGGAGCCTGGCAGGGATGGGGCAGCACAAAATCCTCCTGGGCAAATCCCACGTCTCCAAAACCTCTTCTGGCCACTCCAATCTGCCCGTCCCGTGCCCCAGCCCCACAAGGGTCACTGTGGGCAGCCCTGGGCCCGGTTCTGCCTTCCCAGGGCGCTGCTTTGGGCTGACCCGAGCATTTGGGCTGCTTTGGGTATCTTGGCACTCCCGCCGAGCCCAGCCTGAGCTCCACACCCGGCCCGGGATGTTTTTCCTGCTCACGAGCAAACGCCCACTGCAGAGAGGGGGTGAAAGGGAGGGTTCGTGCCTGACAGAGAGATTTGGGGAGCAGAGGAGCCTCAGGTGGGGGCTGCAGGGCTCCCCCCACTTCCACCCCACACCCCAGAGGCCCCCGGGGCTGCTCCACAGGGATGTCACAGCAGCCACCCTTAATGCGACACTGGTGATCAACACCTGGGGACACTCCGTGTCACCCCATGAAGAGATGATCCCGCTGCAGACCCCAGGCGATCCCACAGCCCAGAGCCAGCCCCTCCACAAGGAAGGATGTCAGGAAGGCTTCCGCAGGGCGGCCGCGTGGGCTGGCAGAGCTGTTTGCCTTGCAAATGAGCTAAGGAAGGTCCCTGTGGCAGGAGGAGCACTCTCGGTGAGTCACCTGGTCCCTTATCGCAGGAGTGATTTAAGGTGCGGTTGGGTCTCCCATGTCGCAGGGCACCAGGGAAAACAATTTTAGGAGGGAGGAGAGAAAGAACCTGCAGGAAGCAGAAGCCTGGGAAAGTGGGGCTGCCCAGCAGAGGATGTGCTGGGTTGGGGAGAAGAGGCTCCCCAGGCAAGCCCTGCTCTTCAGCTGCTTCTGAGGCAGTCTGGAAAACACCTGGCAAAAAGGGGGATGTGAGGGCCAGAGCTGCAAAGGGATCAGAGCTCTGAAAAACGCACACATTTCTAATTGAGCCACTGGGACGTGTTTGGGGACAACAACCAGCGCTGGTCCCTGCAGAGCCTCCTGCAGACCCCATTTCCAAGAGGCTGGGGGAGTGTTCAGCATCCCCTGCCTGGGGCCAGCTCCAAGGAGACCTCTCCAGAAACACCCGTGGGGATGCAGGAAGGGCTGGCACAGACAGGCTGCACCTGCAGGGCCTGCTGCCCGGCACTGTGGCTGCACACACGGGGATTCTGGGCGCTTCTGCACCCCATTTCTGGGCAGCCAGGTGGAGGGAGCCTCGGTGGGCAGCAGCCCAGTGCCACACGTGCCCAGTGGTGGGTGAGGGAACGCGTGTGGGCGCAGGTATGCGCGGCTCCGCTTCAGCACAGGCATGTGGGAGCAAGTGCATTCAGCACAGATTATAGAGCCGGGCAGCTCCTGCCCCAGGAATCCCATCCAAGTCAGCATTCCTGCCTGAGCTCAGCCTCTCCTACACGCAGCGACGTGGGGCAGGAGCTGGCACGGCCCCACATCCCCCCTGCCCGGGGCTGCGGGCACGCTTTGGGGTCCTGAGTCAGGGTAAGGAAAAACCCACCCGTGCCCCAGGGCGGCTCTGTCAGAGCCCTCCCTGTCACCCACCCTGTCCCCGTGCCACCGGGCAAACATTCCCGGGGGGAGCAGAGGGGCATCGCTGGCCTGGCTGTGCCCAGGGCTGGCTCCAGCCGCATCCTGAGCTTGCACGGACACAGGAGTGACACGGGACGGGTCCCCAGGTTGGGCAGAGATTCCCCGGCCCAACGGGAGCTGCCTCAGCCCGGAGCTGGCACTGCCCTGTCCCCCAGCCCCTGGCAGCCCGGCTTGGTGACCTTGCAGCGATTCCCGCTGACCACCGGCTGTGTGCGACACTGAGGGGGACAGCGGGAGCCGCCACTGCCTGTCCAGGGTCGGCAGCCTCCGGCCACACTGGACAGGGCCGGGGGACAGGGCAGTGCCAGCTCACCCAGAATGACCCCGTGCCCAGGAGTGGTCCCGGCTGGCCGAGCTGTCACCCCCACATGTCCCTGTCCTCACCCCACCGACCCCCCGCGCTGCTCAAACCCATCTCATCCCCCCAGACCCTGAATGGGGGGAAGCAGCTTCTGGCCAGGGGAAGGGGGGCTGAGGGTCCCTGCAGGGCCACATCCTGCCCCTGACAGCAGCTGGAACCGGGGGCGAGCCCGGGGACGAGCCCGGGGACAGTCTGTCCCCCTGCCCGGCTCCTCTCGCCGTCCCTGCTGAGCTCCCGGAGTTTCCCGGCTCCTTTTCCCACCGCGCTCCGGCTCCGCTCCCCCGTCCCGTCCCGTCCATCCCGGAATCACCGCGGGGCGGCCCCGGGAGCCCCTCGCTCACCCCAAGGTGCTGATGAAGCCATTGACGGAGCCCTCGGCGTACAGGGAGACGATGTCCCCGATGTGCAGGAAACTCGACATCTCATTCATGGTTACCCTGACCCGGCGCGGCGCCGCTTCCTCCTGCAGTCACCTTCCCGGGCCGGAATCCAGCATGGGCGAGCGGAGCCGGGGGGTCCCCGCTCCGGGGGGGCGGAGGGGTCTCTGCTCCGCGGGGGGACGATCCCAGCCCGGCTCCTGCCGCCAGCAGCACCGGGAGCGGGACGGGAGCGGAGCCCCACGCACAAGTTTTACATGTGCCGGGCAGGAAGGGAGCCGGACAGGGAGGGAGGAGGAAGACGAGGAGGAGGAGGAGGAGGGGGCGGGGGATGAAGCTCAGCTAAGGGTCCGCATGGGCTCTGTCCGTCTGTCCGTGCCCCGTCCCGCACAGCTGCGCTACCTGCGGCCAATGCGGCGGGATCAGGAAGTCCCGCCGGCAGCAGCGTGCGGGGAGGGGACCCGGGGCCGCCCGGGACGGGG
>VYZP01027904.1:0-46999 GCA_013400635.1 Hypocryptadius cinnamomeus
ACGTTCCTAGCAGTCCTGTCCCATTTGTGATTTGTGCATAGCCCCTGGCCGGCGATAGATATAGATGGATATTCTCTTATAAAACTTTAAGCAACTCTTAATTATTTCTGGTTTTTTCCTTTGTTTCCTCTTGCCCACAGATTGCGCTGGTCTTACAGCTCTTTGATACTCTGCATGCACTTTGCAACCTTCTGGTTGTAGCCCCAGATAATTTGAAGCAGGTTTGCTCAGGAGAACAGCTTGCTAACCTGGACAAGAACATCCTTCACTCCTTTGTCCAGCTGCGTGTCGACTACAGGTCCGCTCGTCTGGCTCGCCACTTCAGCTGAGAGCATGGCAGGAAACCTTGCACCTTTGGGCAGCCTCAGTTGTTAGAAAGCACAGGGAATTATTTCTTACCAACCATGGGTGTAACTTTTGTGGGACAGTGACTGTTCAGGATAAAGCAGCAGCCATATTTAAACCTGGCCATGTGGAAGGTGAGCAGGTAAAAATCTGGATGATGTTTCATGTTAGCTCAAGTTCTCCCAGTGAAGAATTTCACAAATCTACTTGCTACTGATTTTTTTTTTTTTTAATTGGAAACATGTTGGTGTAGGAGAGCAAATGGTGCATTGAAAGTATTTTAGTCTTCAGTATTGAATTATCAGATACCATTTGTTAGACTTGAACTACAGAGCATAGCGTAGGTAATGGATTACATAGAATAGACCAGTGTAAAAACATTCTTCATCAATTTTAATGACTTAGACTTCAGCACAGCTAATCATAATCAAATTATCTTTGATTGGTATTTCTAAGTCATTTCTTTCATTTACAACGTTATCCTGCTCAATGTAATTTCTTGCTCTAATTAATTAGCTTGGAATTTCTTTGAGATGTAGGAGTAAAACACTATCCCAGAAAGACATAATTTATTCACTGTGTAGCATTCTAAACGGAACTAAAGTGGTGAAAAGTTTTGGATTTTTTTTTTAAATTTTATTTTTGGTTCTTTGGCTTTGTTTTGTTTTTTTACCTAATAGTCAAGGGCCCACTGGAATGTACTGGCATTGTATGATCTGACATTATTGTTTCTGTTTGATACCAGCACACTGAATTTTATATATGCTCCTGAAGTAAATGCAGCTGCCTTGCCTAAGGCATCCTTATTACAAGTGAAGGTGCCCATTGTTGGGTTACTATAAAAGAACTTTTTCTCCTGTCTTATTTTGTATGTAAATAAATTCAAATTCTAACAAAGTGAAAGGATAAAATGTAGCCCAGTTTTTGCTATGTGGCAGGAATGGCTTCAGCAAAAACCTAGAGTGGCAAATTCTTGTGCTGAAAATAGTTGATCCTCAGTGCCTGAGCAATATAAAATATTGAAGTGTGTGAAAGCTGCTCTTCCACTGATCATAACTTTGATATTGGACAGAGGTTACTCTGTGCCTGTTGTGCTCCAGGGTTTATTCAGGAGCTCCTGACATGGACCCACAGTGTGCATACAGTGAACTGAAGCAGCAGTGGTGTTTGAAACCTCTGGGGTGGCTTTTCCACAAGCAGCTGGAAATTGTTGTAAATAGACCTTTTTTTTCAGAGTGGGCTCTTGTGGAAACCAGGTTGGAACTGCAGTGGAGCAAATCCTTTCTAACATGTTCCTTCTACTGTGGGCTCAGCACATTATGGAAACTTCTTTGTCTCCCACCTCCAGAGCAGCATTTCTATCCATTCACTTTATGGGTTTGTCAGAGAATTGGATTTTCCTTTTCTGTTAAAGAATTCTGTTAAAGGTGGGGTCAATATTAACAAGACTTGTTGGAGCTTCTCTTGCTTAGCTGGGGTTCTCCTGCTTCATTTTGGATTTAGGGGAGCATTCTGTCAGTAAGCAAGGGAATGGATGCCAGCCTGGCTCACAGCATCCAGGGAGTCTGGCTGCTCTGCTGGGCTGCTCTGCTCTGTTCCTTGGCCATGGCAAAGCCACAGAGGGGTTTGCACACTGGAGGAGGCACCTGCTTGTACTGCTGCCATTTTTGTTCCAAAAGCTCTGATGTGAATTCAGATCATACCTCTCTGTTACCTCTGTAACTGAAAGCCAACAATTTTAAGGCTGTGGTTTTATGAACCAATACAAAATCTTTCTACAAAAAAAAAAAAAAAAGTGTCAATTTGCTAACACTTCAGAACAGTGAACATCATCTTGAGATTGCAGATCACAGAAGTGCTTCAGAATTTGTTGTATGACTGTTTGAATTTTTTTAAGGTTGTATGAAATGTATTTACCATATTCCTTGCTTTATTAGCTGTGTTTTCCATGCATATGCTCAGTGCAATATTTCCATTATGCCTGTTAACAGGAGGCAGCAAAAAGTAGGTGAGCACTTAGATATGTAAACTCTTCCTCAATAAAAAGAATTCCTTCCAGATACTTTTTTCATTTCATTTCCATGTTCCTTGAAGATATTTATACTCAATTGTATAAGCCCTTCTATTTAAAAGCAAAAAAAAAAAAAAAAAAAGAATAAAAGTAATTTTACTGACCAAATTTATCACTGGTGTGAGCTTTCTCCTTCCTTTAAAAAACCTCCCCATGCACACACTGGAAGTTTCTATTTCTGGAGAAGGCTGCATTGTCAGTAAGTTTATTTTATAATACAAGTTGGATTTGGATGGGGTGGGGAAACTATAATTTTCATGCATTTTTAAGTTTAGAGTTCTTATAGCATATAATTTAGAAAAATATTTCCAGTGGCTTATGAATGCAATAAAATAGTATCTAAAATACAAATATGCCTTTTAATGTTCATATAATGAGTTAAAGTATTGCCTGTCTAATGTTCCCTCCTACAACATAGGCATTTATTTATCAGGCTGGCAGCCAAACCTGGGAGGGGGAGAGTGTGTGTGTGTGTAATTATGTTGTCTACAATTGGTGAAAATGGCTTTGCAGTAAACTGTTGTAGGCTGGAAAAGAAGCTGTGGGTTTTTTTCAAGTCCTGTAATTTATCAAGGTCACTTGCTATTTTGTTCTGTTTGTGTGTGCACAGAGGGCAGGAAGGAATTCTGTAACAATCCTTCAGAAATAATGCAAAGAAAAGGGGAAATAGCAGTGCTGGGAGATATAAGAGAAATAGAGGGTAAGAAGTGAAGAAGATATGAACTAAAAAAGGATATGGAGAAGGGGCAGCTTTAAATAAAGAAGCACATAAAGGAGGAGGTTAGACTAGGAATGATGGAAACCTGACAAACACATCAACCTGGGAGAAGAAGCAGGATTGGCATTGAATTTCCACAGCTGTGTCCCACTCTGAACTGAAATCAGCCTCCAGAGGAGAGGGGCTGGCTGAAATACTTGGCTGTGGAGCTGTTCATTCATCTGGAGAGATGGATTCACTAGGAGGGGAATCCAAACCCATCCAAAGCCAGTGTGTGTCTGCTGTGAAGGACAGGTGATGGTGTGGGAGTCTGCAAGGAGTGGACATGCATCAGCAAGGTGCAGCCTCCGTGGAGAGAAGGAAAATTGCCTTCATTTGTGTCCAGAGCCACAGAGCTGAGCTTGTGATTGAGGACCACAGAGAGCTGGAGGAAGGTGAGTGACTGCTGGATTTGAGGGTGGCAAGTGTTGGCAGAGGGAAATTCAGGCAATCCTGACTATGGTGAGGGGACTTGGGTTGGGTTTGGGGTTTGGTTTTATTTTCCTCTTCACAAAGTCATTTTAATTCATTGGTGGTGTGATGGGTGTTGCCTGAATTGACTGTTTCTGTGGGAGATTTTGTGTCCTGCAGAGTGCCTTGGCAAGGGTGAGGCCCCTTGGGTCCCTTCCTGGGCTGGGTACACCTTGTCCTGTCCTTCAAAACACAAAGTTCCAGGTTTCTGAGTCCAGTATGTGCATGGCATTAAACATTAGTTCTGGATGTCATGACACACTCCAGAGCAGGAGGTGGCTCTTGGGATTAAGTTTTCATAGCAATCACTGTCTTAATTCAGATTAGTACTTGACTTGAGCCATAGTTTGAGGCTATGATTTTTTTTCTGTACAAAAGAAGCAGATATCTAAACAATTGTTTATCTAACTTTAAGTGCAGGTAGCAGCCCTTACCCTTTGCCCTTCTTGTCCCAGGAGCAGCGGGGAGGACAAGCCAGCCACCAGCTCTCTTCTAGAGGACAACAGAAAGGTAGGAGCACCTTTCTTGTCCTCATGTTCTGCTGGATTTTGGCTTCTGGGCATTATTTCCTCCCCACCACCTCCTCTGTGGTAGCTGTAAATGGAGACAGATTTCTGTTTTGCTTCTGCATCAAGGCTGGTATGTTGTAGGCTTTTTTTTTTTCCTTTCCTGGTGTTTCTGCACATGTTTTAAGGAGAGGAGGGAGGCAGATCTCCTGCCCAGTTACATTCAGTGCTTTGCTTGTCTTTTTTCTCCTCCATTCTAATTTCTTTTGGTGGTAGGAGATTTCTCTACCACATCTTCTGCTTATCTTGCAGTGGGGAAGCAGCTGTGTTTGCCTGTCGTCTTTTCTCTTGTGTGGGGCACAGCCCTGTGTCAATACAGCCCTCAGTGTGTGTGGAAACCTTGGTTTCTACTTTTATTCTCTTAGCTTTATGTCCCTGTGCCCTGTTTTCCTTTCAGATCTCAGGACTGCACTATCCCTTCCCCTCTGTTCCACTTTGCCAGAGAGGGAAAAATCTTTAACTTTGCAGTGTGGCTTCTTGGAGACCTTTACATATTATCTGGTGCTTCTTCATCCACGTGGAGCCTGGTGGGAAAAGTGTAGCTCCCTTCCCCTTCATCCCTCTACCTTCCCCAAATTCTCTCATCTCTGCAGGTCTCTGTTTCCATCTCTTTTCCCCTGACCTGTACATTATATTGAAACTTCATGGAAGAGGCCAGCCACGGGGGGAAAACTCAGATATCTCAGCTTTAATCTTTAGTTAATGTGCCAGGAAAGTAACATGAAATGCAAAATCGAGCCATTTCTGAAGAGTATCAGCTTAAATCAAAATTACTTGTGATTGAAGTTTTCTTAGTAATTTATTTATTTGTAACTTCAGTTCATCCTGATATGGGATGAAACTAAATCTGAGGCTTGCTTGTAGCAGTCCCAAATCCTGCTCATCTGCACTGCTGTTTTTCCTCTGTGGAGTGAGACCTTGGAGCTGAGGCTGTGGCAATTCCCACCCTTGCCATGCCTTACCTGTCCTCATCCCTGCTGGGAGGGGCCAGCCCCCATATTCTCTGCCTGCCCTGACCAGCCATCTCTTCAGTGAGAAACCTTTTCCTAATATCCAGTCTCCCTGTGGGTCAGAGTTGTTCCACCCCACTGATGTAATTTTAGAGCAGCTGTGACTATCTCAAGAGAGCCACAGCTGTCAGTGCTGCCTTGTTCTGCTGATCTCCCAATGTGCAGCATTCTTTGAAAGTTGAAATTTTAAAATTTTTCTTCTTGAAGTGTTAAACCTCCTCTGTCTCACTGAACCCCAAAATCCTGCAAGACTGCTGAGTCCAGGGTGTGAAGGAAGAAGTGCTGGTTCAGGATCCCAGCATTGCAGCAGCAGTGGTGCTGCTGAAAGCCCCTCACGCTGTGTTTTGTTATTCTCACACCTGGATTTAGCAAGGACAGAGGAGAGAACAGACTGAGAGGTGTTGGCTCTTTCCAGTTGTCCTCTTTGTGTGCACAGTGGGGCTCTGTAAGTTTTGGGGCTGTTTCTCCTCCCCAAAGGAGGCTGTTTGCACCACACTTGAAAAGATTCACCTGAGCCCCAGCTGATCTGTCCTCAGGGCTGCCCTGGTCCCTCCCAGCCCCATCCCAAGGGTTTATCCTGGCACAAAGGAGCCCTGGCAGTTCTTGGATGTGCAGCTGCTTTTCCATGGTGGCCATCACTCTGTTGGGGACAGGAGCTGTTCTTCTCTCAGGGGTTCAGCCTCATCAAGGGCCCCTCTTTGCTTCTAAAGAAAGAGACTGTGGAGAGAAGATGTGTCCAGAACCAATTCCAAGCTCCAGGTGTTAGGATAAACAGTTCAGGTTCACCTGGGTTGCAGATGGTCATTGTGAACCCTCCACTGATATTTAACTGATGTTTGAGCATGGTGGAGAAGCCAGTGAACATGAGCTTGCATTTGAAACATTTTTGTAACATCCATTTTACTGTAAACAATTCATTAAAATGGCTTGCTAAGTCTTAGGCAAGTGGATTTTTGAAGGTTGCTCATTTTACTTATCCACCCAAAGTCAATTTGAGTATGAATATATAACATTTTACTCATAATAGCAAACAACTTCAGAGAAGAGACATTTATTCTGGAGGCAGAGATTCAAACTAGACAGCAATGATGCATTACAAATATATAATTATTTGCACTAATATTTGAGCAGGTGGAATGGATTAGTACATGGTCAACATTGCACTGCTGATAACATGTATTTTTCTATATTAATATGTACTGTGCAACATGTATTAAAATTGTCAATAATTCATTTTAACAGAGATAGCAATATTTATATTGCTGTGTTCTACAGACAGCAGAGTGAATTGTTAAAATGTGTAAAGCTGGGCTAGATTTAACTTAACTTTGTTTCCCAGCATGTGTGGTTTTAATTTCTCATTAAGAAAAAAAAAATACCAAAATACCTTTCAACCTAGAAAGATTCTTGCTCTTCCATGGAATTTCTTTTCCAAATCCTTTCGTTCTTCCTCCAGCCTGTCAGGGAAAAGCTTGAAATAAGATCTCCAAGACCCAGCCCAGCCCCTTGTAATAGGTGGATTCCTTCAGTGGATTTTTCTGAATTATATGAAGCTCAGGTGTTTTGGGTTTTTTTCCCTATTTTTAAGACCTATTTTGTCTTCTGCTATAGTGCTTGTTGTCTTCCCTTCTTAATGCATTTTTGGAAGCCTCTGAGGATAAAGTTGGTGTGTTTTACCAGTGGATGCTTCTCCTTTTATAGAGAAGGATCAAGAGGAGACATTCTGGGATAAGCAGGAAATTCTGCACGGCAACGAGCCACTAAGATTTAGAGGAATATCTTAAACTGTCAGAGAGCAGGGTTAGGTTCCATATTAGAAAGAAATTCACCCCTGTGAGGGTGTGAGGCCCTGGCACAGGGTGCCCACAGAAGCTGTGGCTGCCCTGGAGGCCTGGCCGTGTTCCAGGCAGGGTTGGATGGGGCTTGGAGCAATCTGGGACAGTGGAAGGTGTCCCTGCCATGGCAGGGGGTGAAATGAGATGATATTGAAAGCCCCTTCCAACTAAAATAATTCTGTAATCTTGGATCATGTTGTCTGATAGTGTTTGTTGACAATTGTTTTGTTCTGACATGCAGATCTGGGGTTGTATTTGGGGGAAAAATTGGATTTTGCTGCTTTTTTTTTCTCCTGGGGAAATCTGTCTGCAGGGAGGCAACTAAATTGCAAGCAGCAGCAGTTCAAAGCAGCCAGAATCCCTGCATCCATCTGAAGACTTTAAAAGAATGCTTCTGACCAGCCAGACACAAGTTCAACTGGGCTAGTGAAATTGTCAATTTTTGTACCCTTTTTTTGTACGTGTGGTGGTGTTTTTTGTATATATGCTGATATATATCAATCTCAGAAGTGGCTGTGGGGATGGATTGCTCCTTCCTCTTGTCTAGGCAACTCCTTTATTCTGAAATAGCATCTTACATTTGAAAAGCTTCTTTAAATGTGGGAAGACTTCTTTCTTCAGTGTCAGAGCATCTGCCATAAATGTCTGTGTGAACTGAGCCCCCAGTTGAGACTAAAGAGAAGAAAAGTCTTGCTTAGCTGTTGAGAGTCAACTTGCTGCCTTTTTATTTACTTTTTTTCTTCCTGCAACAGTGAAAACCTTAAATAGTCATTTTGAGGCAGAACTTGAAGTCCAGGTCTTCTGAAGGAGACCAGAAATAGCTGGCTTATGTTTGCTCAACATGTAGGGCACAGTGCCAAATTCACTGCTGGTGTGAGCAGCTGTAATTTTGCCAGCTTCAATGGAAATATGAATTTTTAAAAGTCCATAAGCACGTTAGACACATACCTTTGTCTTCCCACAATTAGTTTTGTTGCCTGCATAGCATGAGGCTTTCTGTAGTACATAATCCAATGCCTAAATATAGTAATTCCAATGCACTTGAGATCAATTAGATTTATACTTTTAAACTCAGTTTTGTCTATAAAGATAATGTTATATTGCTGAAGGGATTTGGTATTTAAGGAGTCTGAACAAGTCTAAGTGGCTCTTGGGCATTATAATTTTTATTTAGCTGCTTTTAGCCCAATCACTAATCAAATTAAAACCTACCATGACTGGTGTATAACTCAGAGAAGACAGTAGAGTGTCTTTAGCTAATAGCACTTAATTTTTTGGTGACAGGGGTGCTAAGGTTGTGCTTTTGTTAGCAAGAAAAGACTCTTCTGCAAATTGAAAAATAGGCTAAAGTGACTTTGGGGAAACAGAAACACAGAGGTTCAAGGTTGTAGTAGTCTCTGCAATGATGGGCAAAGATCTCTTTGAAGCCTTTAAACTGTGAAGGCGTTTTGCTTTAAAGGAAATGGCTTTATTTGGTCTTTGCAAACAGCAATCCTGTAAAAATAATGCTGCTGGTTGTGTGAAGGGATGAGGGGGAGGGCAAGAAAGAGCTGTCAGCTTCCCTCTAGGACATTATTCCAGAAGGGACCTTCAGATCAGGCCACTGGAGGGACAATTCCTTGTGCAGCAGTGGTGTGATCCAAAGCAGGGTTTGTTTCCGTCGAGAAAGCCGGAGCCATTCTTTGTACAACGTGTAATTCTCTCCATGTCGGTGTTTTCCATTCAGACCCACCATGTGAGGTGAGAAACAGGATGGTGGGCAGCTTTCTGCTTTGTTTCGTGGAAAAATGGCACATTTAGCAACGTGAGGGGCCAAGCTGAAAAAGAGAAGGTGGGAAATAATGATTTAATGGTAGTGCCAAGTGTTCAGTCACGTGGCGAGGGCAGAAACCAACAGGAATGTCAGCTAAAGAAGAGAGCTCATCCTGGGGTTTTTATTTCCAGGACTCACTAAGGTCCTAATCAGGCTCAGGAAATGTCTGCTCTTAGAAATTCCTAAGAGTCTGTCAACTTGATTTTTAAAAAAATTGGCATGAGTGTCAATTGTGCTGTCACACACATTCTTACACTTGTCTCCAGCTTTGAGTTGGAGTGTACTTGCTTTTAATTGTCAGTGCCAGAAAATTGCTTCATGCCAAAAAAGACAAGGAATAGCTCTCCTTCTTGAGCATTCCCTGTACAAAATAGACCCAGAAAGAACTAGATGTGCTGAGGAAGCTATGGGAGAGTGACATAACATTTTTAAAGTTTTTGTTTTAATTCAGTGGGTAGTTATTTTTTTTTATGTTGAACTATGTGGATTCCAAGGGAAAATGGAACAGAGCCAGTTCTGTGATGGAACAAGATTGCAGAAGACAGCACAGCTACTCTGCGGTGCCACACAAGACAGAACTGGAGCCAAAAGGAGCAAAAGTGGAGCAGTTCCCCAGGCATGGTAACATCATGGGGGACTGATCACCAAATTGCCATTCTGTGAGTTTAAATGGGCACTGTGCTCGTTGTGCAGGCTCTCTGTGTCATGGACTGAGAGAGAAGGGATCTGTTTCAAAGTCTGATTCATCCTGGCGTGGAACTAAAGTAGGACAGATGATTTGCTTCCTAGAAGAGTCTCAGTTGCTTCATCACTTCTGAAGGGATGGAAGCCACTCGTTTAAACCAGCTAAAATGTGATGCCTAATGAGTAAATGAGTAAAATGAGTGCCTAAGATAACCTCACCTACTTGCAGAGGCCAAGAAAGCCATGGCTACTTGTTAATTTGACCCCTAAAAACTATCTATAATGAATTCAGCTCATGTGGATCACTGGATTTCATCTTCCCTGTTAACAGGAAGAACCTCGAGATGACTTTGCTTCCCTGCTAAGTCTGGTGGTAGCCTGGAGAGCAGAGAATTTGATAGCAGGCAAATGCTTCCTTTCTGTGTGCAGGAATTGTCTTTAGGAAAACTGCACAGCCCCTCTGGCTGCTGTGGCACTGCTCAGGGGTTTATCTCCCACGGCAGGGCTGTGTGAAGGAGCACGTTAGGGGGATGCAGGCATGAAAACTGCTTCCTGAATTGCTTTGATCTAGGTCTCTTTGGTGATCACAAAGCCAAGGGATGAGCCTCTTCTGGAGGAGCCATTCTGTTGTGACTGATGAAGAAAACAAGCAAATGGAGGAGTGAGAGGAAAGAGGTTAAACTGGACAAAAGGCTTGGACTGAAATCTGAAAAACGCTTCCTTTATTTCTCCTTGCTTTACTCTAAGCAAGTCTTTGATTTCTTTAATCTGACACTGGCTAACTTCAAACAAAATGAGTTTTCTTCTAGCTTGGTTCCCTTCTGCTTGGCATCTCTCTCCCTGCACACCTGCTGGTCCTTGGCAGAGCAGAAGAGGCCCCTGTCCCTGTCCCCCCCGTCCCAGCCCTGCCTGCCTGAGAGGCAGCTGCTGTCTGACCGTTTGCTCGTGGCTCTGACGCCGCTCCCTCAGCTGTGCTGCAACTCAGACCATCTACAGATGCCATCCATCTGTTCCATCCCTGGCTTCTGGGAGCAATGGCCTTCCTCCTGTTCTCCTTGCAAGCCTCTATCCTGATTCTTTTTCCCTGGTGAACTTCCCTTTGTAGGTGGAGTTTTGCAATTCTGGGTCTGAGTGGTGTCTCAGGATTTTTTGGTATTTCAGAGCTGCTCAGGCAGAGTGTTGGGGTGCACCTCATGCCTGCCTGCTTTCCTGCAGGGCTCTGCTTATGACCTGCCCTCCTATGTCCTCACTGCTTTCACCCTTTTGTTTTCCAGGATCCATTTCTAGCTAAGGCTTATCAGGCCATAACAGAAATAATGTCTCTTGCCCTTCCCAGTGCAGCTGAAGAATTAAGAGATTTTTTTTTTTCCCCTGTGCAGCATGGAAGGTTATTTCCAGCCATCCTGTTTGCCCTTCTTTGTGTTGTGAACTGTGAACCACAAAACATCTTTTTGCCCCATCAAAGGATCACTTGGGCTTCCTTGATCTGTTTATTTTTTTAAACCAGTTCCCTGAGTTGGAGAGTCTCTAAAGCTGAAGGCCAGCACCAACATCAAGGAGAAATTATTTATCTCCTTCTGAAGAAAATCCTGGGTTTGGCTGGACATCCTCCTGGATGCCCATCTCTTCCAGGGTGCTTCCATCTGACCTGCCATTCTCTTTCAACTCTGCCTTGGGTCCACCTTACCTGAGGCACTTCTGATCCTCAGATCCCTCCCCTCTCTTCATCCCTCCTCCCAAGCCACCACACGCTCCTCAGCCAAGGCATTTTTGGCAGGATAGACAGGAACTATTCCAAGAATAGGATCTTCACCAGTCAAACAGTTGCTTGTCATCTTGTCCCCTCCTGATTTGCAGGTGGCTTTGAGTTTCCCTGTCTGGCAACACAGGAAACAACAGCTAGCAGAGCCTGGATGATTGAACTCAATGTAACAGCAGAATTTGGAATGACAGCATGAGACATCACCTTTTTGCACTGTGGTACCCTGAAGGCAGGCTTCTTATCCTGCAGAATCCTGGAAATTGTGGTTGACATCAGCCTTGATGGAATGAAATAGGTGTCACGACCAGCCCAAGGTTGCCTTGTTGTGTTCAGTGTTTGGTTAGTTGGGTTTTGGCATCACTGTCTGCTCCTGTACCTGTTGAGGGTGTGATGTAGACTCACTGTGTCAGTTTAGAATCTGGGAGTTTCATCTTTGCTCATGTGGATTTTTCTTTAGTGTAGCCTTTGCAGGTAGAAAATCCACCTATGGCTGTACTGAGCTGCTTGTGTTCCCAGATGTAGGATGGACATGGGATAAATCAGATTGAAAGGCACCTCAGGAAGTCACCTGGCCCTCCCACCCCCACTTTTAAAGCAGAATCAGAAGTAAATTCAGGTCATGAAGAAGACTACATTCAACAGCCCCAAAAGAGGTGCAGAAACTGATTTACTGGCTGTGTGCATCTAAACCTTGTTTTGTCAGGGAAGGTGTTAATTAATTTTACTGTATTTAACACTGGAGTAAACCAAGCCTGGTTTCCTGGGGAATGATGCCCAACAGGTTCCTCCCTCTGCTCAGTGATCTGAGAGGTCTTTGCCACCCTAAATGACTCTGTGATGCTGAACTCACAGAATCACAGAATCCCTGGGTTGGAAGAGACCTTCAAGATCATCCAGTCCAGCCCAGCCCCAACACCTCAACTAAACCCTGGCACCCAGTGCCACATCCAGGCTTTGTTAAACACACCCAGGGATGGTGACTCCACCACCTCCCTGGGCAGACAATTCCAGAACTTTATCACCTTTCTGTGAAAAACTTTTTCCTGATATCCAACCTGTATTTCCCTTGGTGCAGTTTCAGACTGTGTGCTCTGGTTCTGTCAGTGCTGCCTGGAGAAAGAGCCCAGCCCCAGCTGAGCACAGCCACCTTTCAGGAGCTGTGCAGAGTGATGAGGGCACCCCTGAGTCTCCTTTTCTCCAGGCTGAGCACCCCCAGCTCCCTCAGTGGTTCCTCACAGGGCTTGTGTTTCCAGCCCTTCATCAGCCTCGTTGCCTCCTCCGGGTGCTCTCCTTTAAAATCCCTCTCCTTTAAATCCCTCTGGACACCCTCTGTGCTGTCCCACAGGTGGATGAGTGGCTGTGTGTGCTGTGGGTCCTTGTGAGACACACAGCATCTGGCACATCTCCTGTATATTAACATATGTTCTAACTGGACACCAGTTCACACATTTCAGCTGGTCAGCAGATGGGATAAACAACAAACTGCTGCTGAGCTCACTCTGCAGCCTGCCTTTGGTGATGCACTGATTTGGATTTCTGATCTTCGCATTGAACTTTTTGCATAAAATTTATTGGAGAATTTTATTTTATTTTTTTTAAAAATTATGCCTTAGCCACTTTTGGTTAAAATGGAACTAATGTGCCAACCTGAGAAATTAATAGAAGCCTAGAATGGTTTGGGTTGGAAGGGACCTTACAGACCATCCACTTCCAGCCCCCTGCCATGGGCAGGGACTCCTTCCACCATCCCAGGCTGCTCCAAGCCCCATCCCAGCTGGCCTGAAACACTGCCAGGGTTGGGGCAGCCACAACCTCCCTGAGCAACCTGTGCCAGGGCCTCACCACCCTCCCAGTAAATCAGAGAGAAGAATCAGTTTGGATATATCCATGGCAAGATCCTGAACTTACCTACTGGTTTCAGTTTAGGAAAAAGCTTTAGGTTTAGTCCCTAATTTAGGGAATTGTGAAGTCACTTTCTACCTGCCATCACTGACATCTCACCTGGTTTAAAGCTCAACTCTGCTTCTAAGAGAGGTTCAGTCAGACACTGTCTGAGATACTTGGGTTTTTCTTGGCCAGATGAAACAGTGACACTGAGCTCCCCATGGAAAGTAATCCAGGGCTATTCCTGTGCAGAAGTCCAAAGGCATAAATCTGAAGTCACTGGTCCCAAAGCTTGAGGGATTAATCTTTATTACAGTGTCCTGCAGCAGCACAGAGCTCAGGGTGGATTTGCTGTGCAGATTTTTGCCTGAAATTCTTCATGGGAGCCCTCTGCTCTCTGGGTACCCTCCCAAATGATATTTATGTTCCTCTTGTACCAACACAAAACACAAAGAATACTCCCTAAAAGTCAAAGGATACCATGAACGAGGGGTTCCTTTGGTGAACAGTGGAAGATGGTTTTGGGGACCACATCAGGCAGAAAGGGAGATGTTGTGGAGCTGCAGAGGGGCTTTGCCCTCTGGAAAGAATCCTGTGGAAGCAGGGCACTGCTGGGAATGTCCCTTTCCTCCTTTTCCATGCCCAGGTGGGATTCAGTGCTGTGCTTCTCTCCTGCTTTCTGTCCACATCGTGAGTGAGGCTTTCTTGGTCTGTGTTTCTGACATTCAGCTTGTATAGGAATAGAAAAATAGGTTTAAATCATATTTAGAGTAATGAGTTCTCATTCCATGACGGAGACAAGTAATTCTTCAACTTCCTAAGCAAGGATGGAAAATGTTAAATACTTCCCCAAGCATTTTAGCACTTACATTCTTGATTCTCCCCACATACCTCTGTGAAATTTGGGGGTTTTTTTGCAATGTGGCTGTCATTTGAGGTCAGTGTTCCAAGGAGGGAAGGTGCCTCACTCACAACCCAAGCTGAGAAACAGTTAAGCATCTTAAGCTGTGTAAGCAAAAAAAGAGGGGAAAAAAGTTGCCAACATATTTTTGACAAAAGACAGGAAAATGACAGGCTGTTTGGGGTATGCAAAAAATTTTTCCTTTCATACATATTGACAGCCAGAGGGGGGTTATTATTGAGAATATGGGTAAAGTTACTGCCAGTTTCTGCTGGTACTCATGTTTAAAAAGAAACTATGGAAACCAGGAGTAGGAATATTAATTAAGTTCAAATTTGGAATGCCTTTGCCAGGAGTGGCTGCATGAATTCAATGAAGCAGCCTGTTGGGTTGCAATTCACTAGGTTGTTTGCAATTTAATAGAATGCTGAACTTTTCATAAATTAACATGTTGTTTCAATAATCTGATTAAAAGGTTATATGTTGATAAGATTAGCCTTAGCTGAGTTTTTTCCCCTTCTTGCTTAAAGAACCAGTGTATATTTTCTTTAATCAGTTTGCAGCCATAAACTGCACCATAGGGGCAAGATCTTTGACTCCTTTAGATTTTGGAAGTGAAGTTGGAGTCAGTGCAGCTGTGAATTTCCATCAGTGAGGGTGTGACCCTTGTCCCCAGGTTCTGGTGACCATCTCAGTTATAAAGGTGTTCCAAAAATACTGATTTTGAAACAGGCTTCAATTAGCTGTGCAAGATGACTCAATCCTATTTTTATGGAGCAGGATGGGATGTGTGTTGTCTGTGGTAGGAGCCAAAGGAATGGAAACACAGAATGCTGGCTGGGAATGCCTTCAAACAGAGCAAATGTGTCCTTGTTTGTGCAGGCAGGTTCCCTCTCTGCCCCATTCCTTGTGTGCTTTCTCTTCTTCATCCATGTCCAGCTCTCCAACAGAACCTGCATGTCCAGGTACATCAGTTGGCAGCACACTTGTTGGGCAGAAACAACCAAAAACCCCCAAACGACCTGAATTTACATCAGATAAGGAAAACCACAAGCCTGGAAAATCAGGTATTCAATTATGAGTTGGGGCCTAAACAGCAGCCCCTTCTCTTAACTATTCCCACAAATTATTCCTGGTTTCTGTCCCAATCAGAGCTCAGCTCACTGAGTTCACATACACACTCAATAATAATGTTCATTGACCAAATCTCCCTATCCCATGGTCCTTTCTGACAGCCAAGGAGAGACTCTCCAAGTGGCAACTCTCACTTTGCACAACTTGTAGCTCAACCAGGGGAAGGTGAGGAAAGTGCTGGAGGGAGAGGGGGGGGACAGAGCTGGAAGGCTGAGCGTGACTGCCCAGTGTGCAGCAGGACAGGTGAGTTATCCAGGGGATGCTGCTCTGCTTTCAGGAGCACAATGAAATGCATTCCAGGTAATTCCCTCAAAACCCTTCACCAGGAAGTCGGTGGTTCAGGGAGGCTGCCAGCTCCGAGGAAGAAGAGAGCAGCTGCTCTGGTTTTTAACTGCCTTACATCTTTGTGGTAAGAATGGGGACTGTGTTCAGAAAGCACTTATTAAGCCAAAAATAACCCCCCATTCTTCTGTGAAAAGCGAGTTATAAATATAATCACAGTCAGCAGTAGATCTCAAATCTAAATTGCATGCTTTGCTGAGAGGTTTTTTCCCCAAGCAGAGGTGAGGAGGTGGCAGAGATGCACTTCCCGGAGGTGGCAGAAGGGAGGCAGCCTTGTTTCAAGTAACGCTGCTTCTGGGCGATAATCCAAAACGCACAGTAGGCAGAAGTTAAAAGGAAGTGCTTGCTTTTAGGTTTTTAAACTATATCCCTTAATCCTGGGTGATGATTGACAATCATGATTTAGAGTATGAGGTGCCCCTTTCTAATCCGGCAAGTTTGATGTTATTTGCGTATCTAGTATGGCTTTATTCAACTAAAACTAAATGGGAGCCTGTGCAATTGATGCCACATTTCAGAGATGAGTCCTGGACTGGGAGTCTATTTACAGATTAGTGGATACACAGCTTCCATAGTCGTGGCCTTTTTAAATGCATGTGTGTGTGCCATTTAAAGACTCCAAAAGGCAAATTTACAATTAAAATGTTTCTTGCTGGGTAAGAATACTGGTGGGAGACTTTTTACATAATTTAATTCACCGTGAAGGGAAGCAATATACAAGATTATATTAATCCTAGTTTGATAATTATAGTAAAATAAGAATGCATGTTTGTATTTAATAGTGATAAAAAAGCTATCGTTTATTGGCTTTGTGTTTTTATTATGACATATGTGCCTGATCTCAGCTCCAGCAGAAATGCTTCTCCTCTTGCTGAAGTTTGCAGCAAGTGAATGTAAAATGAAGAGGACAAAACAGTTAATGAGTATTTGCCCAGGGTTTGTTTTTTGTGAAGGTGAGCTGACACTTCTTATCTCGTGTGATCAGCAGCTTTTAAATCAATTTTACTTAAAGAAAAGTAGTAATAAATCATGATACATTAGAAATAGCAAAGAGAGAAAACATCTGGGGGGAGAAAAAAGCTGGATATAACTTAAGCATGTAAAGCTTTGCAACATCTTCTGCATTTTCTAGGGTTTACTGTTGATTTACCAAATGCAGAGCAGCTAAGATGCACACTCTTGCTGATTGAAGCTTTGCATGTATGTTTAGCATTAATCAAAAGCAGCTGTGGTGGAGGGAAACCTTCTTTCTAGCCAGCCAGATTATATTAGATTAAAATGATCCATATGTAAGGTGTTGCAATACCTACTACTGGGGCAGGAGGGAAATCACATTATACTTGCAACTAGATTAACACAGGGATTGAGCTGACGAATAATTCTCTCCTGCTTTTTATTTTGTCATGTGGAGAAAAGAAAATGTTGCTAGACCAGTGAACTGCCTTGTCAGGCACAGCTCTGGGATGGCTTTGGCCACACTTGCCAGCTCCTGGAGTTGACAGAGGATCCCAGAGAATTCTGATGCCGTGGCAATAATTTATTCATTTATATTGGAAAAGGCCTTTGAGGTCATTGAATCCAACCATTAACCCAGCACTGCCAAGCCACCATTAACCCATGTCCCCAGGTGCCCCATCTACAAAGTTTTTAAGTCCCTCCAGGGACAGGGGCCCCATCACTGTCCTGGGCAACCTGTCCAGGGCTGGACAACTCTTTTGGTGAAGAAATTTTTCTTACCATCGAATTTAAACCTCCTCTGGTGCAACTTGAAGCTATTTCACCTTGTCCTGTTCCTGTTCCCTGGGAGTAGAGCCCAGTACCCACCCCTGGCTGTCCCCTCCTGGCAGGAGTTGTGCAGAGCCACAAGGTGCCCCCTGAGCCTCCTTTTCTCCAGGCTGAGCCCCCTCAGCTCCAGGTCCTTCCCCAGCTCCATTCCCTTCTCTGGACACATTACACCCCCTCAGCATCTTTCTTCTTGTGAGGAGCAAAAAATTGACCCCAGGATTGGAGGTGTGGCCTCAGCAGTGCCCAGCACAGGGAATGGTCACTGCTCTGGTCCTGCTGGACACACTGCTCCTGGTGCAGGCCAGGTGCCTTTGGCCTCTTGGCCACCTGCNTCCATGTGAAATTTCCGAACCCCCAGGGCCAGACCCCCTCTGCAGAGCCTTCCCACATGAAATTTCTGAACCCCAGTGACAGAACCCCTCTGCAGGGAGCACAGCTGCCTGGAAACCATGACAGGCCCATGTCTGGATGGGGTTGGGTGCAAAGTTTTGTCCTTTGGATGCTGGAGAAGCTGACAGCCAGGTGGGAAGGGGATCCCATTGCCGGGACAATGCCTGGGGTGGCACCAGCTGGGCAAACAGGCTGCCCTGGATGGTAATTGGTAATTGTGCCAGACCTCATGGGACTGTGGCACCAGGAATGGGGCCTAAGAATTCACAGAATTCACAGAATCACTGGGTTGGAAGAGACCTTCAAGATCATCGAGTCCAACCCAGCCCCAACACCTCAACTAAACCCTGGCACCCAGTGCCACATCCAGGCTTTGTTAAACACACCCAGGGATGGTGACTGCACCACCTGCCCGGGCAGACAATTCCAGAACTTTATCACCCTTTCTGTAAAAAACTTTTTCCTAATATCCAGCCTGTATTTCCCTTGGGGCAGCTTGAGCTGCACGTGCTGTGTGCTTGCAGACCTCCTCTGTGAGGGCAGGGATATTTTCCTTTGTGGTCTGAGACTGTCAGCAGAGAAAAATACGTGATGTTTTCTGTAGTGTCCTGGAGAAACAATAGCTCAATAAAATATTGCACAGGGCTCAGGATGGGGAGCAGGGGGGTTGGGCTGGATTTGCATAAGGCCAGTGTAGGAATTTGGCTGCCAGAGGGGCAGGGGGAAGCAGGGGGCTATAGAATTCACTCTCTTGATCGTGAATAGCACCAGGGCCTCCACGCTGAACTACTGGGATGGAGCCGTGGTGGGCCTGGGCATGCTTCCAGCACGCTCTGTCACAGAGCAAATTCCTCCCTTCAGTAGTTTTGTCTGAGCAAAGAGGGCAGGGCTGGGATCCTGATTGTCTGGGACCCTTGAGGATCCTATCTATAGTGTCATCTTTTTATTGGTTTTGCTGATTTTTAGAATTTTTTTCTTTTATTTTCACAGAGCCTGTAACGGAGTCAGATTTGGGCCAGCACAGGGCACTCTGTGATGAAACAGGTTGTTTTCTGGCATCCAATCATTCTTATGCTACCATCACCTCCCTGATACTTGTCTGCACTGAGTGGGAAGCTCAGAGCAGGCTCCTGCACCCTGAAATGATAATCTGGTGTCTGATACTCTACCAGTGCTGTGCTGCTGCCCCGTGCTGCTCTCCCACCTCATGAGCCAGCTATTGACCCCTTCACCCAACAGCCACGTGCTTTCCTTTTTCTTCTTTGTGTTTGTTTTGCACCCCTCTCTCATGGTCAATTCGCTTCTTTCACCCATCTGCTGCTCAGATTTTCTTTTTCCACCTGGCTTGTTTCGCCTGAGATCTGGTGGCACAAGGAGTTTGAATCCTGCCACACTCGAGAACTCTGTCACAAGAGGTGTCATTGTACCTTTCTAACATAATTTGTCACATTTTCAGAACCATGGTAGGGTCTGAAGGTTGTTTTTATGCCTACTGAGCCAGTGTGTTTTCCAAACAAATCCTGTGGGTGATAAAGCTCAAAGAGGCATTTATTTTACCTTCAGTTTTCTATACATTAATGGACTTACTTGATGTGCCCAAAATGTCTGGGTAGGAGTTTTGATGTTTCAGTTCACTTACATGTGAAAAATGCAGGGAATACTTTGGTTTATACCAGCACTTAGATATCTCCAATTTTTTTCCTAGGCAGGGACTCCATTTTTTATGAGATCTTGGGCTGCATCTGCAGCTGAATGGCTGCAGCATCATTGTCCTGTATCAGTGCTGCAGTTGGAGGCAAAGCAGGGCAGGGACTGCAAATCTCTCTCAGTAAGTCAGGAGTGGAGAGATCTGAAAGGCATCGAGGTTTGGACTCCTGATTCCACTCAGGAATCCTTGACAATTAAACCTCTTGAGCTCAGTTAAACCCTTTCCTGTTTAATGAGCACTCTGGGTACCTGGAACATATGCCAGTGAACCTCAAGAACATATTCCACAGCTTATAGCTTTTTATTATCTTTCCTTGTATCCCAGAGAATGCCAGCAAGGATCAGATGGACAATGTTGGGGTAGCAGCACTGTTTAGGTGTGAAATCAGGAAAGCTGTGAAACCTCTGTCCCTGCAGTCACTGTCTCCTCAGGATGTGTATTTTTCAAGCTGAATTGGTGGGTGAGGGGGAAACACACCCCAAAACTTTCCTATTTGAATTTGGGCTGGTTTTAGGGATTTGTCTCCCTCCTCATGCCATAGGTGCAGTGCCAGGGCATCTTCCATGGGGTGGAAGTGGTAACTATGAGTGTCCAGAGCAGCTTTTATGGGTTATGATCTTCCATGTTCAGGAATCTGATCTCTGTGTTGGGAAAAGCAAACTCTGTGATGGTGAACTGCTATTTTCTCCAAATGTAGGTCATAACTTGAGCAGGACTTGTCATCACTCTCAGATTAAAGGCTGCTACCATTCTTCTAGGATAACTCTGTTTTCCACCCATGTGCAAACCATCTGTTTCTTGTAAATTTGTAGATATAAACCGTGGCTGTTTGGACAATTGATGTCTTTAAAAGATGTCTTGTTCTGTATGTCTCAATGAGATTTAAAAAATCAATCAAAGCCTGAAAACTATATACTTTCCCCAACCCTAATGAATGCATGTCTCTAAGCAAAATTGCAGCTTGCATTATATTTTGAATTAATTGGCAAACAGTTACATAAAGAGATCATATTAAGGTCTCTGAAGAAGGAAGCTGGGTTAAGAATGAGCTTTCATCTCTAAATCTGCTTTTTCTGACTTTTTAAAAGCTTGATTTGTCAAGATGTAGTTGACTTCTGTTTTGTGTATAGATTTTCTGTCTTTGTTTTTCTTTTAAACAAAACATGTCAAGGGGAAGCCAATATAACATCAAAGCACTAAAATAAAGAGCTTTAAGGGAAGGAAAAGAGAGATGTTAAGATTAGGTGAAGGAGGGAAGGCAAAGGTGTGGAGGAGATATAAATCAAGTAAATAAAGACATGGCAGTGAACTGCTCTAATGAGACACAAGGCTAATTAAAGAAAAGGAACCGATTTAATTATTCTCAGATATTTTACAAGGCACAAGAATGAGGTTAGCTGTAATCTCAGTCCTCCAAATTATTTTCCTTTTGCTTTTTTTTAATCTTCCCTTATGAAGGCACTGAAAGCCTCCCTGAGTTCTGGCCTCATGAGTCATGTGCTATTTTCCTGCTGTTCAAGGTGTAGTAATGTTTTCCTGGCCCTGCTTTCCACCTGATGTTCAGGGAGTCATATCTGAGACCTGGTTCTCACATGTATTCCTGGATGAACCCTATTTTAGAACTCAAACTGTGGCCCATACCATGAATTCCCATTAACCCAAACTGACCTGAAAATGAAGGGCAAATAGGACAGTGGAGCTGGGGAAGGGGTTGGAGCACCAGGAACAGCTGAGGGAGCTGGGAAGGGGCTCAGCCTGGAGCAAAGGAGGCTCAGGGGGACCTTGTGGCTCTGCACAACTCCTGACAGGAGGGGACAGCCAGGGGGGTCGGGCTCTGCTCCCAGGGAACAGGGACAGGACAAGGGGAAATGGCCTCAAGCTGTGCCAGCAGAGGTTTAGTTTGGATAATAGGAAAATTCTTCACAGAAAGGGTTGTCCAGCAGTGGCACAGGGTGCCCAGGGCAGTGGTGGATCCCCATCTCTGGATGGACTCAGAAGCTTTGTAGATGTGGCACTTGGGGACATGGGTCGGTGGTGGCCTTGGCAGTGCTGTGGGAACAGCTGGATTCGATGATTTTAGGGGGGGGGTTCCAACCAAAATGGTTTTATTCTTCTCTCACCTCCCACTCTTAACAGTGTTACTGTTTTAAGCATGAGCTGCAAAAGACTCCTCAGCCACACTGAGAGGCCTCCAACTCTCCCTGTCCATGATAAAGGCACCAAGGCTCTCACCATGGGCTGAGGGGGTCTCCTGGCACCAAGGGCCTGCAGGCTTGGCTTTGCAACCCCTGATTCATCAGTGCCTAAATTGGGTCAAACAGGTGTGTTAGAAGAGACCTAAAGGCCATCTTGTTCCACCCTCTGCCCATGGCAGGGACACCTTCCACCATCCCAGGTTGCTCACAGCCCTGTCCAACACAACCTGGTCTGTCAGAAAATCCCAGAGACCCTGGATCCTTGACCCCAGAATGGTTTGGGTTGGAAATGGACCTTAAAGTCCATCAAGTTCCAACTCCTTGCCATGGGCAGGGACACCTTCCACTATCCCAGGATGCTCCAAGCCCTGTCCAGCCTGGCCTGGGACACTTCCAGGGATCCAGGGGCAGCCACAGCTTCTGTGGGCACCCTGTGCCAGGGCCTCCCCACCCTCACAGGGAAAAATTCCTTCTCAATATCCCATCTAGCCCAGCCTTCTGGCAGTTTGATGCCTTTCCTCTTGTTCTGCCACTCCAGGCCTTTGCCCAAAGTCCCTCTCCCCCTCTCATGCAGGCCCCCTTCAAGAAAGGCAAGGCTGCAGTAAAGTCACCCCTGAGTCTTCTGTTCTCCAGGCAATCTGGAGAGGAGAATCTTCATCTGCCTTACCTGAAAAGGAAGCAAATTTTAAAGATTAAATCAGGCCCACTCCCACCCAATGCTGGGGGGCACGTGGCACGCAGACACAGGAGCTGCCTCTGCAGAAGTTAATGGCAAACCTTCTGTGGCCTTCCATGGTCCAGATATTTGCCAACCTGTTTTGTCATCACCAAAAAAGAAAGAGCTCTGTGACAGGTTCAGCTTTCAGACACTGATGTCTTGTGAAGGCTGACTTAGAACAGAGACTAAACTGAGCTAAAGAATAAAGTAGGGGTTTATTAAGAGGCCTCAATAGATCCACCTTGGGCAGCACAACCCAAAATGGCCACAAAAATGAACAACTAGTCACGGGGTGACAGTGGATTGTAAGTTTTGGTCTATTTGCATATTGGAGCTAATTGTCCAATTCCAGCTTTACTCCATGAAGTCCCATCCTTCTTGTTTTTCTCTCTTCAGTCCATGTTGTTTATGCTCTTGGGCCTGAAATTTGGATCATTTGTCCTTGGTCCCCAGATAGAGAAGGAATTATTTTGTCTCCCTACTCTGTGAAGAGATCTTACCATCCCCTAATATGAAGCCCAGACCCAGTACAGAATCTGAAAAATATAAAAGCTAAACCTGAGGTATCACACGATGCCTTTCTCCCCCACCACATTCCTCACCCCCTCCTCCTCCTCCTCCTTTCCAACCATTCCCCTCATCCTCCAAAGAAAACTTGTGGCGCTCGCCTCTCGCGCCGCCTTGGCACCGCATGAGAATCCTTGCAGCAAAGGGAAAGAAAGGGAAAAATCCTGAAAGCCATGCTTTTCCCAGCAGGTTGGCACCACCGCTCCGGCTTTCATCCGCGGGAGCAGCGTGCCAATCTCACGCCAGCACAAACAGATGTGACTCTAGAGCCTTGAGTGCCCAGTGAAAGGGGCATTGCTCGCTCTGAAAGCCGCCAGAATGTACCAGCCTTAGGATTTTCCACTGAGACAGACGGTTTTCTCAGAGCTCTGCTTCAAGGTGCCTGGATTTGGGGTTGACTTGTTTATTTCCTTCCCCTTTTCCTTTGTGCCCTGACATTATACCGAGGCTCAGCACGCGATGCCTGGCTCAGAAGAATGTTATCAGACCAGGGTAAGAGCATGGTGAGGCTGCTTTATGTTACTTTGGGACACGAAATAGAAAGACGTGGACACTGGTTTTTCTATGGTAAAAAGAGGACAGTTTAATTCTGACTCTAATATTTATAGATTTCTAAAAGTGACAGTGGATTGCAGGGTGAAAGTACCACCTCTCCAATGACACTGGACAAACCAACAGTCTATCAAATTTCTCCTTCTCCAGAAAAGAATGCAAAACAATTAATTATTTACATAAAGTCAGTGAGAAAGTTTGTTACAAGAATGTAAACATCAGAAGGCTTAGAAGAACTCAAAAGAACAGGGCGACAGCTCGGTATACACAATGCAGGGATGCATGGATGGGGTGAAATATATTCCACGTGCCCCAGGAGCTCACGTGTATTGAAAACTTGTGCAACAGATAAACTGCATTTCAATTTTCACAAACCCACCCCGTTTTCGTGCCATTTGAGGTACATAAAGCGGTAAGATACATATGATTCCGTATGCGCCGCTGAATCAGAAAAAGGAGGTGCTTTAGTTGGCAAAACCCCTTAATCCAGACATCTACAAGGGAAATCATGTAAGTCCAACGGTGCTTAGTGGCAATGAGTGCCACTTATTAGGGATTGCAGTTCTGCTTAACTGGGACACCTCCAGATCATTTAGGAAGCTTAGCGGAGCGGGGTGAACAATTTGCAGGCTGTATTCTTCCAAACACCACATCCCTTTTTCTCACATGCAAAAGAATTTCCCCAATTGGCCTGCTGTGTTTGGGGGGGTATTTGCTCCTCAGAATTTTGCAAGGGCTTCTAAAAGGCTGCTCCTGGCATGACCTGTGAGGGTGGTGATGCCCTGGCACAAGGTGCCCAGAGAAGCTGTGGCTGCCCCTGGATCCCTGGAAGTGTTCCAGGCCAGGTTGGACAGAGCTTGGAGCAACCTGGGATAGTGGAAGGTGTCCCTGCCCATGGCAGGGATGGAACTTGATGCCACAAAAAACCAATCTGGGATTCTGCGTGTTGGTACAATAAGAAGTCACTGCTTGTTCATGAGTCTGAGCCGAGAATTTTCCACAGTGGATTGGCCAAATTTTTGTAAGACAACAGGATCTACTGTGATCACCTGTTCTGACACCTGGCTGATTTTAGCCAGAAAATGCAATCCTGAAGTCTCTCCATCAGGCCCATCAATGTTTGATTGCAATACAGTTCAGCTTTTGTCATGGTAGGAGCCACAAAACTGTCTCCCCTCCTCAGTGATGCCTTCCTGGTGCTCAAGCTTTATATCAGAGACTAAATCCCTTCAGACCCAGGAGCCTTGTGCCAGGGTGAGAGAAGCAGCAGCTCTTAACTGATGAATCCTGCTAGGAAGAAATAATGTAGCTGAACTGTGTACTGCAAGACAGGAACATTTTTGTTTGAAACGTTCTGGAGGGTTTTTTGACTAACCTGGCTTGAAAAGCTGGACACACCATGATCTCCTTTGGCACTATTTCACCAGCTTTCACTATTACTGCTAAAGGGCTCCAATGGCACTGGAAGTCCTGCTCCACAAAGCAAAAGGTAAATACATGCTGAGAAGCTGTTTCCTAAATAACTTGGGATTTGGATAGACTGAACAGACAACCAAAAGCAAGTGGTGTTATCCCCATTCTACACAGGGAAAGCTGCACCTTGGAGGGATTAAACAAGTTCTTCAAAACTCAGAAGCAGGATCAGGACTTGAACTCTTGTGACTTTGCTGCCCAGTCCCATCTTAACTGCGAGCCTCGCTCCCTCCTGAGATAAGGAATGCTCAGGGTAAGATTAGGCCCAGACTGGGAAGCAGACCCAATGCTGAGGCGTCTGACAAGATGTTCTTGTGAATTTTTAATCGTTGGCTGTGTGGACATGTGTGTAAGGCAATAACCTGAGGAATTCTGCCCTACATTTCGGAAACTGTTGTAGCTCTGCAGCTCTTGGAATGAGTCTTGAGTGAAAAATCCGCTCTGCTGCATGTTCTCTATCATGTTCCCTCTAGATAAAGCTTTGAATCTGTGAACTTAGTGGCTGTTATTCCAGGAATTTCTCCTTGGAACCAACTGACAGTATCCCTAACATTTGGCTTGGAAAAAAAATATTTTCTGGAAAAGTCTAAGATGCTGCAATCTGATTTCAAATTGATTGTTGCCTGTTCCTCTGTTATACAAATACATGTACACATCTTCTGTGGTTTTAATACCAGGAAAAAAAAAAGTCAACATTTAGCTAGTCCTTTACAAAATACCTTTGAATCTTTAGCAGCTTGAAGATAAAATTTCCTATTTTTTCTGTAAATCTGGTTCATAGGTATTGGTTTCTTCTTAGAACTACCAGTGTGAGTTTAATTCCAGGGAACAAGAACTATGCTTAGTTGTTTAAAAAGCACATAAAATGAAAGTGGGAGCAAATGGAGAGCTTTTCTTTTCTCTTAAAGGAAAGGCAGGACAGGTGAGAAAAGCTGCAGTTAAAGGTAATTCCTATTTTTCCTATGAAATTGGTCTAGATTCACGTTGTATAACCTTTCCTCCTGTTCTTTTATTCACCTCAGACTTGAAATGTTTTTTAAAGTCTGTCCAGTGGGGGGTGAAGTCCATATTTCTAGACAAGGATTTTTACTTTGACTGGTATCTCTTAAGGGCTCTGCTGCTGAAATAGAAGAAAAAGTCAAATTTTTGTGCATTGCAGTCTGTAAATTCTTGCTCTGTAGTCAGCTGCCTTCACAGCTGGCACATACAAAACAAATGCCTGATGGTTTCTGTGATTTTACCTTGGCCCTTGGGACAAGTCAGGAGCTGGGCCTGGCTATCAAAACTTTATGTCCAACTGTGAAACTGCGGGGAGAAATAACTTGGAAAATTTAGGAGCTGGTCTGTTGGAAGTCAGCTATGAAAGAGGAAGTTTTAAAGAAAGCAGCAGAATTTTCCATTGACTGTATAAGCTATAACTCTGTTAATTTAACCCCTTCTTTTGGAATGGTGTGAGTTGTTTCATCTACCACTCACTGATGGAGAACTGAGAGACAGCAACTACCCAAGGTAGGACCAGGAAAATAAATCAGTAATGATTAATAGCACAGAATGATTTTCATGAGCTGTTTGGCAGGGAGGGAACCTGAAATGGTTGTTGATTCACCAGCAGGACATGGAGACCCCTCATGGGACTAAAGCCACTAAGGGGAGGAATCTCACAGCCCAACTCTCCCCTCCATTTCCATTTGGTGACTGGACCAGTCAGAGCAAAGTTACTCAACCCCTGTGATGTGAGTCAGCACATTTTGGAGGGGTTCTTGGAGTGTCCTGTGCTGGGCCAGGAGTTGGACTTGATGATCCTTGTAGGTCCCTTCCAACCCAGGATATTCCCTGATTCTGTGATGATGACATAATCCAGCTGCTGTGGGCTTTGAAGGGCAGAAATGTTCTGCATCCAGTGGCACACTGATGTGATCCTAATGGTAAATGGAATGCAAAGAAAGGGGTTGGACATGGGTGGCCTGACTGTCATCTGGATTTTCTTACCCTTGGGTGGAATTAGTCCTGATTTCCATGAGGAAGGGAAAGACAGAGGTGTTCATGTATAAAACTCCACACATTTGTTCCAATCCTTGTGCAGCACCAGGGGAAACGTGGCTTTGTAGAACTTCCATTCCACAGCAAATACTGCAACGTGCAATTGGCATTTGGTTTAATAATGACAATAAAGTTTTATGCCACCATGGTCCCAATTCCACAGTTCACTGCATGGTCATTTAACAAATCTTTCACGAGCAGGGGATTTCTGTAATAAAACTCTCCCTTTTCTCTCCCTTTTGCTGATGCTTTAACAATGAGAAACTGGGCAATCAGTTCACATGAACTTAAAATCACTTAAAAGCCATTGTTGGAAAGGATCAACTGCTTCCCAAGCCATGACAGCAAAAAGTTTCCCAGTTAGTCCAGAGAACATTTTGGGGTGGGTTTGTTTGTTTCACATTTGGTTTTTGGTGTTTTTTTTTTTTTTTTTTTGTCATTTCTGTCCTGTTAATTTGAGCAGAAACTGTAATTAGATGTAAGTGGTCTTGTTCCCACAGAAATGAATGGCAGCATCTGGAGAGAGACAACCGTTCCAAATGCTTTTGGCTACCAGCTCTCCACAAGTCACCAGGATGGAGCAAGGGCCGGAATCCAGACTTCTGTCGGCCTAATTTTGTATCTGTGGAAGCACAACACCAAATCCAATATTCAAATGCCTGGCTGTGATGGGTGTAGGAGAGAGCACATTCCAGACTTTTATGTTGCCTGCTTCTCCTGGGAGGCCAATCCCTGCTGTGTCTCTGGGTGGGACTGAATGACCACAGCTCGGAAAAGGAGAGATGCTGGGCAAAGATTCCTGGTGCATTTGGATTTTTTTCCTTCTTCCTTTTCCACCCTTTTCCTTTTCATGCTCCACTTTGACAGTAAGTGGGCTCTGCCTCCCCAGACACTAGCAGGGCTGTGTCTGTAAACAGTAATTGAGTTAAAAGATGTTTTGTGTCAGAGCTGAGCTCGTTTCTCTCTCTGCTCTCTCTGCAGAAGGGGCGGCTCTGGTTCGAGGTGCTCCAGCTCTGCCTTGGAGCTCCAGGGCTCTACAAGGTCACACAGCTCCTTATCACCCCCAAAATACACCTTCTGTGGATGTTTATCACAATCAGCACCAGGGTGCTGCATTTTTATCAAACTTTCTGTCCCCTAAAGGAGAATCACACTTGAAGCTGATAGTGCTCTCTGGGAGTAAACATTTCCATCCAGCCTTCCTGGTTAATTGCAATGGGATAAAATTCCTTTCCTTCCTTCAGTTTTTTAAACTTGTCTTTCTTGTTATGATCAGGAGGAGCTTGCAACTTTTCAGAAGCTTTTTCCTCTCTGGCCTTGTCCTGCTTGGCATTGCAGCCTCACTCACTCGATACTTTGTGTGAGGTCTACAGCTTCAGGACAAACATTTTGGCACTTTTCAGTGCCTTTTATTAAACTTTTATTAAATTTTCATTAAACTTTTTCACCATGAAAAGCCAATTCTCTTGTTTTACCTCGCTAACCCTGATGAAAATATGCAAAAATGGAGTCACCTCTCTACTTGCTGCTGCTCTCCGTGGCTGTGTCTTGTTTCTTTAAAATATGGAAAAGAAGGGGGAAGGAATTTAGACTAAAATTTTTAGAGCTGCCTAGAAGATTTACAGGAACGGTTCCCATGGGTCTAATGGGACTTGTGTCTCTAAAACCTTTCAAAACTCTCAAATCCCTGACTTCTGCTGTTGTGGAGGCATCAATGATGGCCCAATAAATGAGGGGAATTGAGATTTACAGCTGAAGGGTTGTATCAAACTTACCGTTGCATATAAAAGCAAATACAGTGTTTCTTCCCCAAAGCCAGGGTGCTTACCCTGAGTGCAGAATGAAAGTCTGAGCATTTACAAGTAAATCTGTTATTCAGCATGGGAATTAAATTAAATTATTCATCCTTTAAGAAATTTAGGAATGTCAGACTCTTCCTTCCTTGGTAATTTCAGTAACGCAGTGGTAAAGAAACTTCAGACTTGTGACATGGCTGAGGTTCAGTGTTTTCTCTGTACATTGGACTGTTTACATAAAATTATTATTTTGCACTCACAAATAGTTACATCCTGTGGACAGCACTTCATATTGTTGGATTTAGAGGATAATCACAGAATGGTAGAAACATTCCAGGTGGGAAAGACCTCCAAGATCATCAAGCCCAACCTTTGGCCCCAGTCACCACCTCGGCAACCAGCCCAGGGCACTGAGTGCCACATCCAGTCATTCCTTGGACACCTCTGGGGTGGTGACTCCACTCCCCCATTCCAGTGCTTAACAGCTAACAATAATAATAGCAATAATAATTAATAATAATAATCGTTCTATTGCAAAGTAGTTTTATTCCTGGATATTCCTGCAGCCGCTAGAGATTTTTGTTTGCTGTCAGAACTTGCCCTTTTTTCTCTTTGTCAAGGCCATACTGGTAGTTCTCAGTTCTCATGGAGCTCTAAATTCTCATGTTTGATTTTATTAGTTTATCTTCTGGTTGTTGACAAGGACAAATGCCTGTAGAGTGGCCACCCCAGAAATGCCAGACTGGCCTTTCTTCAGTCCCACTCAGCATTTGCATTCTGCTGCTACAGTTTGGATTTCATCATGCTCGCTCTATTTGGCTGTTCCTGTGTTCCAGTTTGGTGCTTTCCTCAGGTCAGTGTTGGCAGTCTGAAGATGCTTGATCTTGAGTGATCCACCAGAATCCATGGTCACATACAGGAGGAAGAGCATTCACTGATTTACTGGTTGTTAGGAGACTTAAGAGTATTCTTTTGGAATTGTTCCCTTGTACAAGTGTCATTGCCATGGGGATCTGAGCTACCTGAATTGTTACCTCTGGTTTGGGTGAGCTGCACAGGCTTAGCCAAACTCTGGCCTGCCTCATGCCATTTCTTCTGGCATCCTGTTCTGGTGTAGGCTGGTTGTGAAGTGCAGGAGAAGACATTGGGTAATGATAATTTAGACTATAATTGAGACTACAAGAGCAGAGAGATGGTCTAGGTGACTGAACCTAATTATTGATTTTTACAGAGCTGTGAACCCTGCCCAGCTCAGGACAGCTCTCAGTCCTGTTTAACTGTCCCCTCGTGTTGTGACTGTGACACAGCAGGCATGAGGGAGAAATTCCCTTCTGCCAGGAGGCAGAAATATCTCCACTCATTCTCAGCTGGGAATTGTGCTCCTGACAAATTCCTTTTCCTTGGTGTGTAGCAGCAAATGTGCTGCTGATAACTGAAGAATTGAAGAGACCTCCTGGGTCAAAGCTTCAGGTCACCTCATGACCCACACAGTGATGAAGTGCCACTCTTAAACAGATCAAGGTCCATTTTAATCCTGGCTGAGGTTTGTTTTCTTGGGAAGAGGGAGTGCTGTCCTGCTAGTCCACTTATCCAGGCAGTTCCATGCCCTCTGTGATCTTCCACATTGAAACCTCCCCCTATTTCCCAGTCTAAATAAGATCAAGGTTCCCTTATGCTCATGTGCATTACTGTCCTTTGGCATCACTAATTTCTCCCTGTAGGCATTAAAGCTCCAGATTTACTTACAGCAGATCTATCCCCTCCCAGCCTTGTTTTGTTGAATTATTGTTTATGTGCCATCCTGCCCCATCAATCCCTGGGACAAAGCACCATCCCACTTCTCAAAGAGCTGTTGGCTATCTGAGCTGCTTTCAAAAGGAGTCACTTAGCTTTGCTCTCCACCAGCTCGTGCATTATTCCCTGAACAAAGCCACTTTGGTCTGTGGAGAGTCCAGAGCTGGGCTCAATGTCAGAGTGACATCCAGTGGAAGAGCAGTGGAGCATCTCCAGAACACCCACCTGGCAACATCTCCCCTGTCATTGCTTTAAATTCATCTCCTTGCTCCACTGAGCAGGGCAAAAACTTGCCAAGGTCAAAGTGTGATGAGTGAAATGGGTTTTGTTGTTGTAAGACCTGTCAATACTCTTCAGCTTCCTGACAACAACAGGGGGACTCCTGTAACACCTGGGACTTTCACCTGTCCTCCTTCTGAAAGCAACACACTCCTGATATCCTGAAGTGGCACTCTCAGGAAATCAGGAGTTGATCTGATGGGAGCACTGGGGTCTCAGGGCCAGCTGTTCAGTTCCAAGTATCATCTGCACTGACTGAAAGCAGCTCTGATGATCCACACTGACTGCTCATACCAGATGAACCCCTTTTTTCAGTTGTTCTCTGCGAAAAGAACAGTGACTTTGGCTGATCTGGGAACAGAACAAAATGGATTACTGTAATAAATCATAACTATAATAAATCATAACATAAAAGAGGAGAGGACCCTATAATTTGGCCACTTAATGTTTAACTTCAAGTGGGAAGGAGTGGGGGCAAGCAAGAGAAGATTTGGGACTTTTTCTGCCCATATTAAATATGTGGTGGGCTTTTCTCTTCCCATGAGCCATCAGCAGCAGTGCCTGGGATTCACTCCTTTCTCCTGCACTACTTGCAGGGTTTGATCACCAGGACATTTCACCCTGTGGGTTGTAATGACTCCTGATGGTGGGCAGGCAGCAGGGGCTGCTTCAATCCCACAGCAAGCAGAAGGAGAAATTTCTATTATTGACCCATTAATTGTGATGAGTTTTTATCATCATTATAATTTTAATTCTCCAATGTAGGTGTTGAGCTTGTGGATTCTGGAGGACTTTGGGGATCCTGGGAGAATCTTTGGCCAGGAAGGTTTTCCCCACCTCCTCCAGATGTCTTAGAGGCAAACACGAGAACAGCTTGGTTCACTGGAGCAAGCACCAAGTGTTTAAGGTAATTTAAATCCTTTATCTGTCAGTGTTCTTGACAGCAATCAAGCACAATAGAAAATAAATAAATAAATAGAAATCCTGTAGCCATGGAAGCACACTTTAGATCAAATTTCTATTTGCATGCTTCATACATATACATAAAACATATTTCATGTACCAAGTTAAATAATGCACAATGCTTAAACTATTCTTACTTTTTATCCTTTGGTTATTGTAATTACAAGTAATTTTGTGAAGGATTTTCTATTTTTAAGAAATCACACTTTTGTACTTGATCCAGCTAACAGGATTTTCTTACATTACTTCATAAAGAGACCATCTTTAAACTTCTAATGTTATTTCTTATTCATTAGTACATATGCCTGTAGGGTATGTTCATAAATGGGTTAAAGTTACAAAGTTATGCTTATAAAAGCTCATGGTAATTTGGAGTATCAGGAGGATTTATTAATTTTGAAATCTTAAAAGAGCAAAAGCTAAAATGAGATTGGATTAAGTATATTCTTGCATGCAGTTATTCTAAACACCCTTAAGGACCGCAGACTAACTTACAGAGGACATTATGCAAATATGAATATATCTCTAAGTGCCTCATAGGCTTGCTGATGTAATATTTTACATGGTTAGTTAAGTACATCAAGTAAAAGGTTTGACCTTGATATACTGTAAAAGGTACTTATCCCACAACACCCAATTGTTTTCGGTGCCATTGTGAAATGCATCCCTCCAACGTGCAAACAATTTTGTGCACAAATCTCATTAAATGTAGCTCCAGCAGCCAAACAGCTGTCCACACCACCCCAGCTCTTCAGAAGACCAAAGAGCTGCTTCATAATTTATCTTTATCAAAATGCTCTTTGCATTTATCGGCAGCACCAGGCTGTACTTATGCAGTGAGAAGACAATTTCTTGGGAGGACAAATAGAGTTTCCAGGCTTTATTGCTGGCACCTGTTCCCATTACACAGTTCAATTTTATTTTTTTGAGGACACATGGAAGGTGGGGGACTACAATGCCCCGAAGCCAAACAAAGTTTTGGGAAGGAAGACAAGCTCCAGGTTCGACTCGAGCTTGGAATTTCTGCAAATTCTTGGCTTTTCTTGCCTCTTTGATTATGCAGAAATAAGCTTGACTATATGGACTTAAATGTTATAGTTTCCTGTGTCTTCACTCTTCTCTCTCCTACTCCATTCCATGCATACATACATATATATATGTGTGTGTGTGTGTGTATTTATATACACATATATTTATATTCCATTGAGGTGGTAATGAAACAGAACAGAAAAATGGATTGCTAAATGTTGTGTGTTATCTTTTCTGTGTGTGTATCTGAAGGGAAGATTGGCTGATGTGGCACCTGCAGATTACTTTAGGGTAAATCCTTGTTTGTTCTGTTTAGCATTTCTGTGGTTATCACTGAACTGGAGGGAGAGACTCCGTAGATGGATGGGGTGGGTGTGGATTCCTTACATTAATCAGATGGAAAAAACAGATATCCAGTCTTGCACACCAAGACACCAGCCCCCTTCTAAAGCCTGCATCATATCAAGAACTTCCTGTGGGGCTCAAGCAGTAAAATGTATAATCTCTCTCAAGTCCCTTCAGAGTGACCAAAGTGCTCAAAAAATATATCTGGTTTATTATGCTGGACTGTAAATACCCAACTGGGGTTGCCTTTCCCGTGTGGTGCTTTGACAGTGACCAAATACTTGTGTTTATAACCCAAAAAATGAATTAAATTATGCAATTTTGTCAGGGTGATGTTGATGGTGTGAGATATCACACTCCAGGTTGTGTTCTTCCATTAGATCTGTCTTAGGAGAATGATTATTTAGCTGTAAAGTGCTACTGAGAAGATTTCATTAGCATTTTTGAGCTGCCTGGGATAACTTGACCTGCTGGATGTGGCATAGAATGATATTTTATTGCAGAAAAAACCCCAGAACATCCCTGTGTGAGTAACACCTATTTCTGTGCCTGCCAGCCATGTTGTGGTTTTTCTCAGTGGGAAAACCCCCAAAACCATGGGAAAACCAATGATTTTCATACCAGTTCAATGTCTCTTAGCCCTTCTGTACAGGAGGATGTTATTTTCCAAAGTGAGAGTGTATTTTGTGGTAAAATATTAACTCTGTGGTGAAATACTAAATTAATAAATATTAATGTATTTGTTTGGTTTGGGGCTCTCTTCATTTGGAGTTTGTGTCTTGTGAGATCAGGAGAGCTTGGAAGCAAGATGGAGTTTGAGGAATTTTATTCCTCTCTGAGCCTTATCTGTGAGGAAGCCTGTGATGGGTATGTATCATCAAATAAATCTTCCTTGTCTGGAATTTCAAACCAACCCACTTCCATTCTACAAAAACACACCCAGGAGTGTGTGTTAGTAGGTCCTCAGTAGAGAATAAATGGAATAAGATTCCCAAGTATAAATATCCTTTTCCTTGCCTCCCTTCTTCAAACCAATATTTCTGTGTCATTCTGGATATCCATTTCTTCCTCTGGCTGTATCTAACAGAACAAGGCTGTTTGCTACAGAATAATGATAAAACAAGGTTTGGTTTCTTTTGCTTAGAAAATATAATTGCTACAAAGGGTGATTTTACCAAACACAGAGTTTACCACTGGGATCTGTGAGGATGAGATGCCTCTGAACAGAAGGTTCCATCTCTGCAGGAGTGGATGTTAATAAGGAAAGGGACTGATCTCTAACAAAGTCTGGCACTTGAGGTAATGTACCCCACACGCTGTAATTTAGGACCTGCTCCACAGAAGTGAGGTATTTGGGTAAACAGTTGGGTGCCTCATGAATTTACAAACACAATTAAACAGATTAGGTGAGGTTGGTAACGTGCTAGAAATATTTGTTGGTTCCCCCTGGCATCTGTCTGCAACTTTGCTCTCTGAGAAACCCGACTATGTCTTAATTCTGTGTGGTGTTTGAAGGAATGGCTCTTCTCAAGATGAGTTAATTAAGGAAGTTCTTAGCCATGCTTTTTGTGTTTTAATCCCAATGTACTTTTTTGTATGAGCCCACTACATTTATCCTTTTTATCCACTCAAACCTCATAAACAACAACAACAAAGTCCTTAATACATCACAGTGCACATCCACAAAACCCATGTAGAAGCACATGCAGTGCTTCTGAAGCACATGAAGCAGCAAGTGCTGCTCCTCCATCCAAATCTGACTCATTTTAAATGCAGATAGGGGGGAAAAAATATCACTGGAAAGATAAGTTATCGCTCTACTGAAGATAGCTTTCCTTTGCTTTATGTTTTTTTCCCCCACAGTCCTGAGTGTGTGTGCACATGAGCTGTAAAAATCCAACCAAAGCAAAATGTAGATTTCTTACCTTGAAAATAAGCACAACACAGTTCTTTAGGATCCTTCAGATTTGTGTCAGGGGTTTCCACATACATCCCCTTTTCTCACTTTGGAGGTGATTGCCAGGGAGAGGTCTTTGTTTTGAACTGGAGTGGAAAAATGCAGAGTGGAAGATTGAGGTTCTTCTCACCACAAGAAAGATGCTGAGGGGCTGGAGCATGTCCAGGGAAGGGAATGGAGCTGGGGAAGGGTCTGGAGCACCAGGAGAGGCTGAGGGAGCTGGGAAGGGGCTCAGGCTGGAGAAAAGGAGGCTCAGGGGGGACCCTGTGACTCTGCACAACTCCTGACAGGAGGGGACAGCCGGGGGGGTCAGGCTGTGCTCCCAGGGAACAGGGACAGGAGGAGAGGGAGCTGCTTCAAGTTGCACCAGGACAGGTTTAGATTGGATATCAGGGAAAATTCTTCTCTGAAATGAATGTCCAGCTCTGTCACCAGCTGCCCAGGGCAGTGTTGGAGTCACCATCCCTCTGAGTGTTCAAAAAATGTGTGGATGTGGCACCTGGGGCCATGATTTAGTGGTGGATTGGCAGAGGAATGGTTGGACTTGATCTCAGAGGGCTTTTCCAGCCTTAATGGCTCTGTGGTTCTCCATGTCAGAGAGGTCTGGGGCAGATGAACCCCAGCTGCACACAGGCAGAAGAGAGCACAGTGTCTGTGTGTCAGGCATTCACACCTGGGCCAGTCACCTGTGTCGTGGTGAGGAGCAAAGGTGCTTTAGGGCACCACTTGATTGACTAGATTTTGATTGTTACTGTAAGAAAAAGTGAATTGCACCCTCTGCTCCACTGAGTCTCCTGGCTGGATCTTCAGTGGCTTGAGAGAGAACCCTGAATGATCAGCTTAGATGTACCCATTCTCACAGGGCAGATGAAATATATCTCTGTAATCTAATCTTCGAGCCCTAACCACAATATTTCAATGTAGTGTGAAGGTCTTAACTTTTTTAACTCATATAATTGATTTTTTAAAAATTAAATTTCAAAAATATTTTGGAATTGAAGCATTAGTTTCAAACTGAAGAACCAAAACATTTAGTTGTCAAAGTATTATGAAAACATTTTGCATTGCCTTAAATTTCAGTTTGTTTAACCACAGTTTGTCTTTCATGAAAGGTGTGTTGTGCACAAACAGCCTCTGGCTCTGCTCATTTCTTCTGTTTCCAAGGTCAATGTCTGCAAATGTTTCTCCTTTTTCTGTCTCCTATTCCCATTTTCCAGTCTCAAGTCCTCTTTTGGCCATGTCCAAGTTAATAAGCTCTAATGAGAAATGTGTTCTGCACCAAACCTGGCTTAGGCTCCATGCAGCTTGGATCCTTCTACACCAACCTATATAGACACACAACGTAATTTTATTTTTCTTGAATCAGCCTCAAAAATTCCTCATGTCTCCTGCCTGTGGTTTTGCTGCAACAGGCAATCTGTTGTGTGCAGGAGTGGGGTTGTTGCCTCTTCCTTGGATAAGAGAAAAACCCTGGTGGTTGCACAGCAGCTCATCTGTGACGTCGGTGCAGGACACGGCGAGCTGGTCAGGAGAACTGGCAGGTGTAGGACTGATATGAAGGTGCACTGAAATTTAATTTCCTCCAGAACCGTGCTCCACAAGCTGTGCAAACTTTCCTTGGCTAAATAAACACACTTAAAGACAAAGATTTCCCATTTTCCTAGAAATACTCGTGGTAACAACTGCCTGTGCTTTCTCTCCTGGAGCCTTAACAAACAGTCTGCACATTTGCATTTTCTCTAATGGTCTCAGCAGTAAACTTCCTTCCAAAAAGAGGGGAAAAAAAGAAATCTTGTGTTCCCTGAATGCAGAAAGAAATTACACATTCTGTCTCTGTCTCTCGTACATAGAGATACACAATTTAGTACTTTACATCTTCAAAGAGCTTGCTCAAATAGGGACTAAATTGTGTTTGTAAACTCTCGCTTTGGGAGACAAGTTCAAATGGGGCTTAACTCCCAAATGGAATGTTGATGGTCTCAGTCAAGTTCCTAGTGGACATTTGCCACAAAAGCACAGCATTCTTAGCTTGTATTGATAACAATTAGTATTATTGCTCTGTGATCAGCACAGCCCCCTTCAAAGACGTTCTGTGCGATGCACTGGGTGTACACAGAATTAAAGTCCTGCCCTGCCTCAAAATGTGAACAGAAAAAAAAAAAAAGAAAAAAAGAAAGAGACATTTTCTGCTCCTCTTTCTGTTTTGCAAAGGAGAATCCAGGGGCTGCAGTTAAACTGATGGTTACTGCTGTCCCAGTTCAGTACCTGTTTTGCTAAATTCAAGGTAAAATTACGAAGTGGTGTGACCGTGCTCCTAGGGGCACCGGTGTCAAAGGCAGGGACAGAACCCAGCTCTCACCAGCCCTTAGAAATTGTGTTAACTGGAAGGTTACCCTTCCTCTCCAAATGGAGTTTAATGAATATAACACACTTCAATAGGTGTATTCATAAGAAGTTACCCATTATGGATGTAATGCATGAGTTTTTCTCTCTTGGAAATCGGTTACTCTTACTGGCCATTTCCTGGTCAGGTTTTGATGAGTCCCTTTCAGGCACAGTTCCCATTGAAATAGGTTTGCCTGAATGAGGACTTAAGGAACAACTGAATAAAGACCTCTATAATTGCTCTATAATGATTAAATGGTTCCCATGAGCAAGGCAGTTCAGAAAGACGTGCTTTCACTTAGCAACATTCGTGCTGCCAAAATGAAATAGCCACATCCACTGCAGGCAGAACTGAATTCAGTGCTGCTGCTGCTGTGATTGTGGCAGAGCAGAGACTGGACAGGAGCAGGCCAGGAGGAGCAGACCCTGTGCAAATACAATGTACATGGCAGTCCAAGTCCACGTGTCTCAGGGTTCCAGTCCAGCTTCCCTCTGTGCTGGTGATGTGTCCATTTGGAACAAGTTCATTACTTTGCCTTATTTTTGCCCCATTTGTTCTTCTCCTGAAATAGTGTTTTGGGTAAAGGATGTCAGTGCTGTGGTGTAAGGCAATGTTTCTTGAGAAGTGCTGGGCTGGGGACAAGATATCTGTATCTATACAGAGATATATAGATATATAAACTTTATTTTGAAGTGAGGTAAAAACTGTTCCTACAGGAATGGCCAATTATTTAGGCCTGTAAGTTTATCCAAAAAACTCCATAATTTTATTTTTTTCAGTCTCTCAGGGTGTTGTTCCATTATTTGTTGATTTTTAAATCTCCCTGCTATGAGTGAAGACAAGAATTGCATTCAAGTGTTTAATAATGAAAAGGAAGAAGGTGGGAGGTGGTGAATATGTTCTGTTACAAAGCCCCAAGAGGCCACAGGAACTGAGCAATCTTCTTGGGGCTCCCAAGAGCATCCTCTTGTCGTTGTGCATCTTCCCCGAGATTTTTGTGGCTGTTTGTTGGAAGTCTGGAGATTCCCCCAGCTTGTTTTGGAATGCCCAGCCCCACTCTGGGCACCCAGGCCACAGATCAATATCACCCAGTGAAATCCTGCACCCCAGAGGGGGAAATGGCAACCCTCTAAGTCAAACAATCTTTGGAGATTTCCCTTGAAACCATGGCTGTGTTAAACAATGGAGTTGAATCTCTTGGAAATGAGTCCATAAAAATCAGCTCTGCATTGTCAGCTGTAAAGGGAGAGGAGTGTTTAGTTCCTCAGGGCCTTATTCTAATCTCAGATGCACAGCATGCATTACCATATAGCTTAAAAAAGCAGATATTCCTGAGATGATATGTGGGATTCTGTGCAAACCTCTCAGAGAAACCAACATCCTGCAGGAGTTTTTAATGCACTCAAACACTCCCAGGCAGGAGTGGGCCCCTGAGAGAGCATTTTTGGCTAAGGGGTAAAAGAGGGGATGAGGAAGTGTCCTCCCAAATTTTCCCTAAACCAGGAAGCCAGAGAGAAGCTGAGGTGAAGAAGCAGAATATGCCAGAATTGGAGCTGGAACTTGTGAGCAGCCCTTGACTCCTGAGAGGGACATGTGGTGGGGTGTCTATCCCATGATAATATAAGTGAGATATCACTGGAATATGAGACTAGAGAGGGTATTGAGTCTTACAGGAGTACTGAGACAGAAATCACATTTTAAGAGGCAATGAGAGTTGGTTTGTTTACATGTTTTGGTTGTTATTTGTTGTTGTTGCTACTGGTAATCTTAGCCTGCAACAGGAGCAGGTCATTTGGGCCATTCAAAACAGAATTAATTGGAGTCAACAACCAACTGGTGCCTGACCTCAGTCTAGCTGCTGGAAAAGAGCACCACAAACTCATCCTGACGGCAGGAGGTGCTGGGCAATCACACAGACACGGGGCCAGGAGGAACCTCAGGAGATGATACTACCAGTGGACAGACATCTCTTCTGTCCTTACAGGCTGACTGTCAAAGCCTTCTGAATAAACAATCCCACTAGGTGTGTGCACCTGATGCCTTTGGAAGTTTGAGGAGCAGGGGTTCCGAGAGGGGGGGATAGCAATGCCTCCCCCCAGAGCTGTGCTGCAGGATGGGGCTGGGCCAGCTTTGGGGTGCAGGGCTGTTTGGCAGCCTGGCCAGCAGTGCTTGCTAACTTTTCTCCAGAAACTGCAGAGTAGGACTGCCAAGTGGCACTGGTCTGGCTGGCAGCCCTGGATGCTGCCTGCCAGGGGAGCTGCACTCCAGCTGGGCCAGAGCCAAACGCTGCCTGTGGAAGCTGGAACGTGGAATCAAAGAAGCACAGAGTGCTTTGGGTTGGAAGGGACCTTCAAGACCATCCAGTTCCACCCCCCTGACAAGGGCAGGGGCACCTTCCACTATCCCAGGGTGTTCCAAGCCTCATCCAACCTGGTTTTGGACACTTCCAGGGGTGCAGCATCCACAGCTTCTCTGGGAAACCTGTTCTGGTGTCTCACCATCCTCAGAGTAAGGAATTTTTTCCTAATTTCTAATCTAACCCCGCCCTCTGTCAGTTTGAAGCCATTCCCCATCGTCCTGTGACTCCATGCCCTTTTCAAAACTCTGTCTACTCCTTAACAGCCAGGCTTGCAGTGGTTAACTGAGGATGTTGGTGATGATATGGTAGCATTTCTTGCTTAGGAAAACTTCTGCAAAGCACTGTGTGGAGGTCTATGAAGATTGTGAGATTTCCCATATAACAGGATGGGGAGAGCTCAAGCCAATGTGCAGCACCCTTGTTTCTTTGTCTGGGTGATCAGGCATGGCTTTGTGCACCTGAGAGCTGCTTGCCTCATTTTCACACTGCTGCTTGGATAGAGGACTGCTGTCTGAGATGGGAATCACAGAATAATTTTGGTTGTAAATGGCCTCCAAGATCACTGAGTCCAAATTTTCTTCCAGCACTGCCACACCAGCACTAAGCCACGTCCCCAAGTACCACATCCACACATCATTTAAATCCCTCCAGGGGTGGTGACTCCACCACTGCCTTGGGCAGCCTTTTCCAGTGCTGACAACCTTTTTTTTGTGAAGATATTTTTCCCTTATACCAACCTGGACCTCCCCTGGTGCAACTCAAAGCTGTTTCCTCTTGTCTTGTCCCTGGAGAAGAAACTGACATGATGCTTTGCATGGTAGCACATGATTTAAAGGTGTGCAGGAATCCTGTGCAGCAGCAGAATGCTCATCCTGCTCCATGTTAACCCATATCAGGTTTTTTGGCTTTTGGCAATCACCCTCGAGTGGGACAGGCACCAAACACAGAGAGAGCACAGTGGTGGCAGCTCCAGATTTGTACCTGAAGGGAAATTTGCATTTCTTGGGTAACCAAAGTGTGGGGGGGAAAAAAGGAGCTGTAGCAGAGCACTGTTGTCCTGATGACACATTGGAGGGTTTAAGATTTTTGGGCATTTCCTTTGCACGTTTTCCTCATCCCCAACATAATTTCCTGTCACCCTGTTCTTCTAAGTTCTTCTAAGCCTTCTGATGTTTACATTTTTGTAATAGAGTTCTCCACGCACTTTCATGTAAATAGTGATTGGTTTGCATTCCTTTCTGGAGGAGGAGAGAATTTGGTGGACTGTTGGTTTGACCAGTGTGGCTGGAGAGGTGGCAATTTCATCCTCCAATCCAGGGTCACTTTTGGAATTCTATATATATCGAGATTGAGAAATAAACTGCCCTTCTTTTTACCTGGGAGGTTTCAGCGTGTGCGTCGTTCATTTTGTGTCCTATTGCGACAATTTCCCACGAGCAAGTGTGGACCTCTGCCAGCTCCTTTGTCTTTCATCTCAGAGCTTTTCTTTAGGGACACTGGGACAGCTGGGGGAGAGAAGACAGTCCTGGCTGTGGCAGGGAAGTGTCACTGTCTCTGGCAGGCACTGGGGTCAAATCCCATCTCTGAGCCTCTTTCCTGGAGCTCTCACCCAACCTGGGAGCGGGAAGACACGAGCTCCCCTTCTGCATCCTGGAAGAGACAGAACAGATGCCATTGCTGACCCTTGGGATCTGTCAGAGAGGAAGGAGCAGAGCCAGCTCCAGGGCTCATTTCTCTCTGCCAGGCCTGTGAGATGGATTCAGCCATGGCAGTGCCAGAAATTGCTGTCAGGTCTAGGAGATGGATCTGGGTGTTTGTCACCTCCAGAGCCAGAAGCTCAGCTTGCCCCAGCAGAATCATCCCTGTGCCATCAGCATACCTGGGCTTTGGGAAGGGTCATGGATTTGCCTCCTGACACTGCTCCAAATTCTTCCTTTCCTGCAAGGTTGAACTGGGAATAATCCTCATAACATGGTTTATGCTGTGGTGGCTTCTCAAGCCTTGGCTGAAGCGCTGTGTGGCTTGAGGAAACCTCTCCAATAATCTCTCTGAGACACACTGACCTCCCCAGCCAGCAGTGACCTGCTGCTGTGCTGTGCCCCAGCCAAAACTGGTGTGGGTTTGACCTTCAGATTCTTTCCTGTCCTTCCTGAGGAACTTTGGAGGAAATAAGGAAAAAACCCCAGTAACAGTGGGGTTGATTTTGATGGGAGCTGGAGTTCTGCTCTTCCCTGAGCATTCAAGCAGCTCTCCAAAGTCTTAACTGTGCATTTCTGTGGCTAAACTGAGGTGTGACAATGCATTTACAGGAGTTGTGCTCTGCCAAGCCCTGACCCAGCCCAGCACTTGCACAAGTGAGGACAAGGACTCGGACAACTCAAAACCTATTGAATGCCCCTTGGGCTGGAGCACATCTGTAAAGCCTTGCTGGAGGTAGGAAGGTGCCCAGCACCGAGACTCCAGGGCAGGGATTACTCAGGAAGGGCTCAAATAATAGGAAAACAATGACTGAAAAGCTGCCTGTTCATTGCAGCCTCTCTGGAAACATAAGAGATGCGTTTGGGGAGCAGGGACAAAATGAAAGGGGCAGAACAATAAGCTGTTTCAAGCACCTGAGAATATATTTAAAGCAAGAGAAAGAAAAAGAAAAAAATAATTTAATTTCTGAAGAAGCACTCGAGTGCATTTTTATCTGCAGCTGGTTCATGTATCACCTTCCTTATTGATTTTTTTTTCCTTTGCACTGAAAATATATATTATCTTCCAATTCTTCTTCAGTGAAGTAAATCTAAAACGAAAACAAACTACACATTTGGCCAACCCTGCCTTAAAATTACACATCAAGAACATTTCCAGTGACAAATACTTTCAAGGCAAACAAACTGAAGAGAAATTAAAAAATCTCTGTGGGGCATAAATATGTAATTACACTCACACAGGGAGCATTTTATCAGGTAAACCATCCTACTTTGTTAATTGAAATGCTGCAGCACAAGGTTTTTTGACAAAGGGGCTGAATACACATGCATATTTTTCACTGCTGCTGTTCCATTTCTGTCTTTCCTTTCCCTGTGTGCTCCAGCGATGGGGTAGTGATCACTCCTGCTTTCTTTGTTCAAATATCCTCATTTCTGCCACCTCCACTTAATTCTGGCAGGGAAAGTTTTCCTTTCACTGGAGTTGCAGGATTGTGGGGGGTTTTGTTGACTTGAAAAAGAAACCAAACCCAACCCCAGAAAACCAGAAATCAAGCGTTTTTCTTAAATTAAACTCTCCAGAAACAATAAAACGCTGAGAATTAAAAAAGAAAGCAGACAGAATAAAAAGAACTGCAGGAAGTAGGTGCAGCTGTGTTGACCTAATCCCACTAAACCACCTTACCAGGGTGAGGATGAGTTATGGGAGCAAGGATGAAGTTTGGGACTAAAGAGGTTTGAGGTCCAGAACCCAAGCCTTTGTTACAGGAGCATTTGTCAGTGTTTAGTGGCCATGGGCAGCAGGCAGTGAAATATTTACAGCACAATCCCTTCCAAGAAGCGTGGCTGCTGGCAGGGTGTTTAATTGTCTAAATGCAAGCTGCAGTGCCAGCTGTGGGTTTGCTCACCCATCTGCGAGGGCTCTGCCATGCCAGGTCTCCTGCCCCGAGATGGAAACAGGGAATATCCTCCCTGGAAAGAGGGGTACAGGGTGGCACCAGAGCTTGCTTGGCAGTGGTGACACCTGTTACAACACTGAGCTTGAGAAGAAGCAGTGCCCAGGCTTCCTTTAAGGAAGGAATCTGGGTTGCTGGGATGCCAGTACTGTATTTGCAGGGTGCCCCAGTGAAGGAAGGAATGATGAATCTGACTCCATGTCCTTAGAATGGAGTCAGATTTATTATTTTAATTTATTATTTATAAATTAAAAATAATAAATTTATTATTTATAAATTAGCTATAATTTATTTATTATAATAAATTATAGCTAATTTATTATTTTATGATACTATATTATATTAAAGAATACTAAACTATACTATACCAAAGAATACAGAAAGGATACTTACAGAAGGCTAAAAAGATAATAATGAAAACTGGTGACTCTCTCCAGAGTCCCAACACAGCTTGGAACTGATTGGCCAATGAGTGAAAACAACTCACAGCAGAACCCAATGAAACAATCACCTGTGGGTAAACAATGTCCCAACACATTCCAAAGCAGCAAAACACAGGAGAAGCAAATGAGATAAAATTGTTTTCCTTTTTCTCTGAGGCTTCTCAGCTTCCCTGGAGAAAAATCCTGGGTGAAGGGATTTTTCCAGAAAATATGACTGCCACATGCCAGCACCTCTTCTCCCTGCAAATGGATGGAGAATAATGTGTTCCCTCTCACAACCCATTGTCTACTTGGCCCTTTCTCTGCATTTTCTCCCCCTCTAATGTGCACTACAGAAGGTGCCCCAGTTGCACAGCCTTTAGCCACCATCATGTGGGGAAACCCAGAAAGGCTTCAGTGCTTTTCTCCATGGGTTTTGTATGTTCCATGCTCCCATTCTGCCTCGTGCCATCTCTGCTTCCCTGCATAGATCCTTCTCTTTCACAGTAATGTCCCAAAGTATCATCTTCACTCCATTTCCAGTCCCTTTTCCAGGCTCTGCTGGTTTGTTGGGAATAGAAGAAGACTGGCTGACATTTCCAGAGAAGGAAGGCATTTCCATGCCATGCACCTCTCCAGGTAAGTCATGTCAAAATCCCATGGAGATGTAAACCCTTGGAAAACATTGTAAAATGGGCAAAATAAGTTTGAGTGATCTGTTGGTCTGTCTCATTTGTTTGGCTTCACAACATGACAACAACACTGTGTGCTCCCCCAGGAGTGATGTGATTGAATGTGAGTTGTTTTGAAATTAACCCACAGCAGATGAAGACCAAGAAGTTTCCAGCACTCAAAAGTCTCCTGTTTTCCCTCTGACCCGGAATGTTGAATAATTTTACAGGAGGATCAGGTTTGGTACAGGACATATGACAAATCTAGTGTGATGTAACAGAATATTTTAGCCATTAATGTGTCCATTCTCTTTTATTTTTGATTGGGTAAATCCTCCCCTTTTCCTCTCTAGAAGATTCCATGCGAGAACCCCACCCGTGCTCTGCAGGACCTGGGTGCCACCTGAGTGCCCAGCAGCTGAAATACAGGTGCTGTGAAGACTTTTCAGGTGGAAACTGCAGCATCCAGAGAATTTTATTATCTTGAGAATTAAGCACCTTCTTGGCAGGGATTTTAACCCAGACATCCCAGTCCACACATGGCTCTAGGTTTTGGTATTTTATCCTTTTAGACAGATGGTTTTGGCAATAGAATATTTGCTATATTCTTCAATATCCTTGGCTGGCTCGTGTCCCTCCTGACTCACATTCGCAGGGACACTTCCCCATCTTTTTCTCCCCCTCCCTTTGCCTTTTGAGCTGCAGGGTGGTTGTTTGCTCAATAAACAATGTTTGAAGTCGGCGGTCTCCAGGTATCTGTGTTGACTGAAACCACTGGGCTGTGTCAGAGAGAGCAAACAGAGCAGCTTTAGACACTGCTATGGTTCATGTGGAGCCCTCAAACATGGCTGGTGAGGATTCCCTTAGTGACAGATCAGGGCATGCTTGAAGGAGTTTGACACTGCATTATTTTTTGGTTTTATTTCCATTATTTTCCTAAAATACAAGAATAGCTCACCTGTGTTGACATAAAAAGCTAATAAGATACCTTGAATAAATTTGGCTTGGAAAGTTGGTTATTCCAAAATTCAGCTCTAATTCTTCATCTGGTATTCTCACAGGAACATCTTTCTTGGACATTTCAGTATCTCAGAAGATTTGCAAAGCAGAGCAGCCACAGCACCCAGTGCTGAACTGTCAGGGATGGGAATGCAGGGATAAAGGCTTATTGAAGAGTCATCCTCTGACACTGTGTTTTTGTTCACCATTTCAAAAAACAGCCTGGGATCACTTTCAGGCTGTGATATTGTCATGACAGCTTGGCCAGAAATTTCCAAAGGTTTTGATGATTAATTTTTCCTTGCATTTTGGTTAAAATATTGTGCTCTTGCATTACCTGATTTGGCTTTTTGCTCTTTTTAATGGGTGAATCTGTGCTGATTTCAGTTCCTGCCTTTTCTTCCTCATGTGTTAATGAATAAATCTGGGCTGGTTTTGCTGAGAGCTGTAACATTTGCACCTGCTGGTGGGTAGGGCGTGCCATGAATCCAAACTGGGACGCCAGCTAAAAGTGCACCTGCTTGTGGTGCCTTTAAAATCCCTCAGTGATTTTATAAACCAGATGATGAGACCAGGAAAGTGTTTGCCAAACTCAGATTTAGTCTGTGGTGCAGTGGTAGCTGGATGGAGTGTTGAGATACCAGTTGGGTCATACTGCTGGTAAGGCTGCTGTGACCCTTGTGAAGTGTTACAGGAACACCTCAAAAAATGGAATATTGATTCCCCATCTATTTTTAAATACTGAAATTCCTTTATAAGACATTGTTTTGCCATTTAAATTAATTTTTTATGTTTTTTTTCATTTTGTTTGCATTTGTTACCATAACAGACCACCCAATTATTTTCTTTTGTTACTGCCTTGTATGCTGCAGTCCAGAAGTGGATGGAGGCAGCAAGATATGGGAAGATTCTGTGGCAAAGAAGGATGCAGGGAGAATTCCTGTCAGCTGGGCTTTATGGACAAGGCCACACGTTGGGCAGTGGGCAGAAAGTCCTGACTGTGGAGTTTGGCCATAAAAGCACATGAGGAATAGCTACAGCTGTGGGGGAGCAGAAGAGTTGGACAAAACCCCCATTTCTTCTCCTCTCCAGAATCAGAAAAGATATTTCTTCAGTAGAGGTGCAGAGGGAGCTCAGGACATCTCCAGACAGCAGCACCTGGGGACATGGTTTAGGGGTGGCCTTGGCAGAGCTGGGGAAATGGTTGGACTTGGTGATCTTGGAGGTCTTTTCTCACCTCAACAATTCCATGGTCCAGCTGAATTCCAGGAGAGCTGGTCGGCCAGCAGCGTGGCACATGCCCTGCACACCTCAAGGATGCTGCCTCAGGTGTCTTTTTGCTTC